>CAMZMU010000076.1:12902290-13150885 GCA_947311845.1 Poa pratensis | reverse complement strand
TACAGACACCTCTAGCCTAGCTTGCTTGTATTGCATGCATGCTTGAATTCATCGAGTGCTCTGCAGACTGATAAAGCGTTCTGATTTTTATATCCATTTTGAATCCTAAAAGAGCTCGTGTTTTACTATTAATTCCAGTAATCTAGTTACAGTTTATATATGCCACCACGCTTAAGTTTTCTCAATTTTACTCGTTTATGAATGCGGTCTTGTTCGTCCATAACCTAGCAGCGTGTATGTCTGCGTTGCTCATCATCAAGACATTTACGTCCCGGGATTCAACAAGTTGCTTGCTTGCTACAATAGCCATTCCATCACAAGCAAGTATGGTTGAACATGGTCGCGACTTGGACTCCAAACCTAAACACGCAGCCGGATTCTTTGCAAGGTTTTGCTGACGTGAATGAAGGGTGGTTGCCCGTCACCCTCTCTCGGGCCACACTAAGAAAAATGCTATGACGTACAACACCATCACGCTTGTCGCTTGGGGCCTTTGGAGGCAACGCCCGACATTTTCATAACCATCAACCAACACCCTTTTCGGTGTTCTCTGGCGGATCCTTTGGATCCAATCCGTTTTCGTGTTCGTTCGTGTGCGTGCAGGTCCGGCTCTTCTGATCTATGGTTTTCATCATTGACGATGGTTACTGCTCTAGTGTGTTGGTTCATCGGGGCCTTAGCACGACGAGTTTCGGTCGGTCTAATACAACAAGCTATACTAGGACAAGGTTTACCCGACTCGGATGAGGGAGGGGTGAGGACAGCGGCGCGCCTTTGGATCGCTTCAGTGTTTATAGTCGTCGCTAGTGGTCTGAAGATCTATTTGTAATTTTTATTACTTTTACAATTCTTTATACCGTTGTTGATGATCAATAAATTGGTTGGCCTTTTTGCAAAAAAAAATATGGGGCTTTTCTTTGGGTGCTGACCAGAGCTTGCGTTTTGGGTCTTGTCATGACAGGAGAGTAGGCTTCTTTTTGGCCATTGGCCACATGTGTTGTCCCTATATTAAACTCCTCTTCTTACTTCAAAAAAGGCGAAGTTTTTGTCTCAACACTTATCACTTATGTACTCCCTCCGGGCCTGAACAAGTGTACTTCTAAATTTTGTCTTAGTCAAACTTTTGAAATTTTAATCAATTTTACAGTAAAGAATAGTTTTACAGAAAAGAATAGTATTTATATATGACATATAATCGATGTATTATGAAACTACATTTTAAGACGGTTCTAGTAATACTAATTTAGTGTCACAAGTGTTTCTACATTTTCCTATAAAATTGGTCACACTTTAAAATAGATTTCTCTACTTTAAAATGTTTGGAGACGGATGGAGTGCCAATTAATCTTTTAAATTCATAGATGCTCCCCATCCACTACACATGTATTTTACACGGCCATTTATTCTTGATTCAATGCTCTCATCCATCATCTCAGCTATCCTAACGGTCTTAATCATTGTTTTTACGTTGGACGGGGTCCAAATGTTTTTTTAATTACGTCCAACTTTATTTGCTCCCATATGAATGATCTGAACGAACTCATGGTTTAGTACTGCGACAAGTAGGGCTAGCTTCGTTTCTGCAAAGTGAGCTTCTTAACAGTGTTGTCATTGGGTGCTCATGCGTGAGCATATATCTCTCTTCATTTGACTATTTCTATCCATTTAAAAAAATGTTGAGGATTTTTTACATAAAATATATTAGCATTTTATCCATATTGTCACTATGATTTATTACCCTAAAGAGTTCATTCTACAATGTTTAGTTATAACCTTAATGGAAGAAAATACTATTTATTGTTTGATAAAGTTGACGCATGGGTATATATTAATCCAATATTAGTATTTTGATGGGGGATATCTAAGAGTCTTTTCCTTTATTTGATCCGCTTAATCTTGGTGGGAATCAACTAAATTGAAAATCCAAAGATTAATGACATGATAAATTACCTATAATGGAATCACCAAATAAAAATTATGACCATCGACATATACCTAAGCATTGCCCCCTTTTCTAGCCGTTCATGACCAAAGTTTCCTTGCTAGCATACTGACCGGAAGTAGTAACCTAGAAAAAGAGGATAACTTTGCATTGTACATGGCGGTAATTTTAGTTTCTTGTTGACTATGATTTGTTTTAAGACTATTAAACTTTGAAGTTGATAAATACATATAATAGAACTATCATTGATCTATGATTTCTAAGAGACTATAATATCCTTCAAAACTGTAGCATGAATTGTATCACCCCCTCAAAACCGAGTGAGAAAATCTTAGTATTTTGTAGTTTGTATCACCGCTCAAAACCGAGTGAAAAACCTTTAATAATTTCGTAGTGTGAAATCTACCGTTAAACTAGATATGTAAGAAAAGTACATTTCCGTTCATCAGTACCATGAACTCTTTAGGGTTGATAAGCTTATAAGTTCAAACGTTCAACGTCCAATAGCTGACTGGGTCTCACATTCTCATTTGTTTCACATTAATGTTCCATATTTGTCCTCGTGCGGTTAGCTAAGTGAGCTTCATTTATGCCATAGTGTTGCAGCTTTTTGCATGGTTTTAATACTACCTCCGGTCCATTTTAATTGTCGTGGATGGGGTGTTGCGCTGGTACAAAGTACTGCATAGCTCATGTCACTTATTACGGATCAGAGGAGTAACCGTTATCGGTTCAATTACTACACCATAATTCGCATGAAAATGGTTTGTTCGCAATGAAGCTAGGAACACAAGTTGAGCTAAAACATTTGAGCACACATGAAGTGTGCATGTATATTACCCAAATTTGACGGTATTGTTGTCGTTCTTCTATTTAGCTTTCTTCTCGCTTGTGCCTTTGATTGTCGAACATGATGTTTGTGAAGTTTAGTCACTTTTCGGTTCATTTACTATATTGTCCATCTTCATTAAGGAGTGTAATCCATGATTTTTGCATAAATACCCAAGAAAGACAATATTTATATCATGTATTTCCATTAATTCTTCGCTCAACACAGTGGACATATATACCATGCACATGATTTTTGACAAAGTACAAAGGATAAATCATACTAATTCATTGTTTGGTACATGACAAACGATCTGACTTGTAGAGGATGTTCTAAAGAGCAAGCGAATCAATTCTACCATAGTATGATTTCAATCTTGTTGATGATTTGGTAACTTGACAACCTTCAAATTATCAAGCTTCAACCCCCTTTTAAAAGTAGCATGGCCATTATATTAGTAATCTCTTACCTTCATCTCCAATTAAGATCACCAACATGTATGGTTAATTGCCTGATCTTCATTTGAATATTTTTTTAGGTTTCATCACCAAGGTTCATCATAATTCGATAGGAAGATGCAGGAAATATCTTGATTCATATATACTCATATAAGATGGACTCAACAAATATTCCTGTATGCTGGAAGAAATCTTTCGATATATGTTCCTCTACCATAGTGAAAGAAAGGCTGGTTGGATGGCACTAGAAATCTTAATGTGGACCAGTCTGTTTAGCGAAATGACGATTCTAGATATGTGAATTTTGGAAGTTATTGTTGGAGGTGAAATATTCGAAACACTATTGTTGTGATTTATGTACTAATATTCATAAGCTCACAAGCATGGTAGGCATATGTCACGATAAGAAAATGATTTTGCTAAGTGAGTGTGCATCATACAACGTATGATCAATAGGCACTACAAACGATTTGATGTTTTCAAGTCAAGGTTAATGTAAACACAAAGCGTAGGAATGACATGGGGAAAAGATTATATGCTTGGATAATTAATGTTACGTTTTAGCGTTTCATACACGTGTTGTATTAATTATTACCTACTGCAAACTTTAGAAACTTAAATGAACCACATAACCATTTTTTGAATAAGCCATGCATGTTATACTTGCATTATAAATGCATGAGATAATTTGGGGAGTATGCACGTCCTTAATCTTTTTGCAATCAAATCAAACGACAAATAATGGCCTTTGAAGATCCACTCTTTCAGCATGAGTGCTAGTTATTGTTGTATTGCCTTGTCAAGTTCCTTTTGTATGAAACAGTGGCCACAAATGACGTTGTTATTCCATTTCTTCATAGTGATGTAGGAAAGTTTGTGACTCTACTCTAGTTATTGTTTGTTTGTACCATATCCATACTTTTAGGAACTTTTTTTACACACAACTTTACCTAAAAATCTAATAAAAATACTTGGATGTTTGTTCATATTAAATTCAGTTTACTTGTGACACAATTATCGTGCTTGGAGATGAGAACATGGAATTTTAAAAGGAGAGATCGGTCTTTGGCGCACACGTGGAAACGACTGGTGACACTCGCACCGTCGCACGGCAGGGCCATCACATTTGAAATTTCAAAATTGTCTACATTTGTCAAAAGTGTGATGTTTTCATTTGAATTTGAATTTGCTGAAGCTTCACATTTATTAAAACGCAACAAAATTGAACTGTCGAATTTATTACTGTTTTATATTTAAGAAAGTTTGAAGTGTCAAATTTTGAATCTAAAGTTCAAATTTAATGAAGTTTGCAATTCTGAAAGATTGATTTTTTATAAAGTTTCCAAATTTTATGAATATGCATGGGTGGATTTTCTTGAAGCTGGTGCTCAAGTTTTACGACTGAATACACGAATAGAAATCTACACCTGTGAATTCGGTTAATGTATATGTGCCCCGTGTGTCTACCTACCAAGGTCACGTTGTATTTGACTAGCGTGTCACCTATAGCCTCCACTGTTTTTTACCAAAAAACGCATATAACTTTTTCCAAAGTTAAAAAATGTAAAGTTTTAATTAACAAGTTTATTGAAAAAGTTGTCAACAACTATAATACTATATAAATAAAATATGGATATTTTTTTATTTAGTGTATCTAATGACATTGAGTTTTTCTATTTAGAAACGATATTGTTTTCGATAAACTTGTTCAATCTTCATTGGTTGACTTACCAAAATATTTACAAACAATCTTGAGACAGTAACTCCATGCTCCCACCACACATCCTTGAAGACTACGCTCTCTAAATAATTGGATCCTTGAAGACTACGCTCTCTAAATAATTCATCAGCCTTTCATTCACAACATATTAGTAGTACCCATTAATATAATGTCAAGGTCCATAGCATCAAAGACATGAAAATGAAGAAGAAGTACATAGCTATTGAATCAAAATTTAGCTGCTATGAGAAAATAATAAGTAAGAGATAATAGGCCCATAGCTGAATCAAAATGCGAGTTGAATCTTTGGCTCACCCTAGTACTGGGCTTGGCGTATCGGCCTTGGCATGGTTCCGGCCAGGCTAGGGCCTAGGTGGCACGCATAGGGTTTGGTTGCGCTAGGTGCGTAGGCAGGTCCAGGTGACGATGGATTTCCGCCTCGCGCCCGTGGCGTCATAGGCATGGTGCATTGTGAGCAGTGAATCGGAGGCGGCGGCCTGCCAGGGAGGGATAGGGCAGGATATGGAGGGGGCAAGCGTTGGAGCGGCGGTGGGGCTGGATTAGGATTTTGGAGCCGGACGGGTCGAGGATCACGTTGGAGATTTATTAGGTAGGATAACCATGAGCGCAACACATTGAGGTGATTAACATTGCGACAATCCGGATCGTTGGATTCACATTTCTTAACGGTTGAGATCATTTGGGTTTGTCTCACTAGATCGGTCTTGAAGATTTTAAAATGAAAATTTAAAATGCGAGATTGGTCTTTGGCTCACCTGGCAACGACTGGTGACAAACGCACGGCAATGTATAGCGACGAGATAGGGCCATCACATTTGAACGGTCTGAAAGTTTAAATTTTGTAAAAACTAACTTTTCTAGAGGTTTTATGTTTACATTTAAAATTTGAATTTTTTTAAGCTTCATTTTTTAACACGCAAAAAATGTTACATATAACTTTTATGATTTTTTTTATATATCAGAAAGTTTGAACTTTCTGAAATTTTCAATCTAAAGTTCAAGTTTCATGAAGTTTGCAATTCTTAATGACTGAAGGTTCTTGTAAGTTTCAAATTCTAAGAGTAGGGGTGGATTTTCTTAAAGCTAGTGCTCAAATTTTCACAATTGAGTGTTCAAATACAAGCCCCACACCTATGAATTTGGTTAATGTATATGCACCCCGTGTGTGTGGCTACCAAGGTCGTATTGTACTTTACTAGTGTGTCACCTTTCGCCCCCTATGTTTTAGAGGAAAGAAAGGCGTATAATTTTACCCAAAGTCAAACTATCAAGTGCATAGAAAAATTGTCAACAACAAAAATATTATAAAGATATGATATGGAAATATATTTCATTTATGTATCTAATGACATTGAGATTTGATCTTTAATGTTAATGGATTTTTATAAATTTGGTCAAACTTTTTGACTTTACAAAATATATGCAAACATTCTTTTCAGGAACGGAGGGATTAACTAGCTATACTTTCCCACGCACAAAAAAACTAAAACTCAATCGTTCGGTATATAATGGAGTCGTTTTACACCACGTTCAGTGGTCCTGATTTCACAACATTCGCTATCGATCATATGCCACTTCTTGAACCCATTCAAACCGTAGATGCGTTTATTTCCATATTTTTGTACAATATACTATTTTTCTTTCCATCCTCAATGCATTAATATACAGGGATATATAAATAGCAGGTAATTAATGGATGCTTATCGTATTGCAATCTATAGATGGCAGGCTTTAATGTATGTCATTAATGAGCGCATACGTATATGGATATGTATTACCGCGTACGTATATGTGCTGGTCTATTTGTATTTGAAAAAAAGATCTTAATAAATACATGCTTAAAATGACAAATTGTATGTGTTCTTCTAAGTAACGGTCATTTTTAGGATCCAGGATTGGGTGATGCCCAATTACCAATATATACACGAGGACGGGCCTTGTTGATATCATTGTGCTTGCCTTCAGGTCAACCAACAATCCAACGTAAAGCTCTCTCTGTTGAAAACTCCAGCGACCGGCGACCACCGTAGCAAACTCTAGCTAGCTTGTCGGTCTCCTCACCCAGGTAAACAACTAAAAACATAGAGAAAGTTATAGCCTAAAGCGTAGCTAGGTAGCAGTTTATCTATTTGGGAGTCACTTGTGCTGGTCCTTGCATGCTTGTGATTATTTTATGAATCGAGATCATTGAAAGAGCTCTGTGATTTTGTTTTGGAGAGTTAACCATGGCATGCGGTTCAAGTTTTTCTTATGAAAATGAATATAGCAATCTTCATCATGTCAAAGATTGGTATTGCACAAAATGCCGGGGGGGAAATTAGGAGTGCAGTTTTGATTTTAGATCTAGATCCGCTAGTTAGCTTGGTGTCCCAAATATATTTGATTCATGACATTTGTTTTCCCTACTCTGAGTTTTAGGTCTTGATACTTATGTCGTGTAGATCAGTATGCGAGATTAGTATCACAATAAAACATGGGTGGGTCTATTTAAGGTGTAAGCATCTTTTGGCTCCATAGATCTCAGTGCATATGCTTATAGCCAAATACCATATGTCATTAATCAACGAGCTAGACCTCACAATTATATGTGGGAGATCTAGAAAATGTAGATCTATAAATAACAATGTTACGTTGAAAATATGAGGGATCTATGAGCTGAGGATATAAGCTCGATCTGTTAGAAATATGGGAGATATAAGAAACATATGGTCTATATGCTCTGAAAACGTGGGAGATTTAGTAGTATTTTTTTTCTAGAATACAATCTAGGAGTATTTATTTGAGGGATATTGTAGGAGAGCTCCCATTATGCACTAGATAGTCTTGTGTGCTCATTTTTTCAATAAAGTAGTGATGTGTATGAAATCTATTCTATGTATTTCTTTAACCAAATAGCTAGGATCAGATCAGCCATTCAATATATCTGGCAGCACGGATTCACGGCCCCCTTAAACGGTTTACGCGCTGGTGCGTATTTACGGGGCCCCAGCCCGTAAACACGCCGGACTTTTAAGGATTTGCCCGTTGTTTTAAGGTTTCTGCTAGATATGTTCTTATATGTACATACTGTAAGCGTTGGTTGAGATATGTCGCAAACTTTTCTTTGTGAATTTACTGCGTGCATGGTGCATGCATCACCCCTAGGAGGGTGATCGATCTGGTGGTGGACCATGCAAAGACTGTAGTACGCACTGTAGGATGTAAGCTAGGTCCGATCCAGCTCGACGAGATGTACCTTGTGCTTGACCAGATGGAGCGCAGGAAGGATCGAAAGAGACAGAAAAAACACACACATCATCATCGTTCGGATCGATGAAGAACAAATTTAGAACTGGTCTCTGAAATTGACAGTTGGGTACGTACCTCGTTTAGCAGTCTTTGCAATGCGGCCTCGGTGTCCTTGGCCTTGATCAAGACGTATATCTTGCCCACGTCAGGATTCGTTCTCAGGATCTTCTCGATCAGAACTGACGCAGAAAAAGGATCATATTCATAGTCGCCATGCTATATTCATAGTCGCCATGCTATATTCATAGTCGCCATGACGTATATATGCTATATATATGCTTTCACACTAGTGTACTTGTGCATAATTAAATTTCTTGTTTATGCATGCCAAATTTCATGGGAAATAGATCCACATCCGCATTAGGGTAACTATGTATGCTCTTCACTAATTGTGTGTGTATTCTCGATCACGCACCAACGGCGTCATGCATGCATTTGATCCGTGTACCGAAGTAACCATGGCTTGCCTGATCGTCTTGTTCGATGAGCAGCTGCTGATCAATGGAGTGCAAGGGCGTGAACTGCCAGTCCCCCAAGCCCAAGGTCGTCTTCGTGCTGGGTGCCACGGCCACGGGAAAGTCAAAGCTCGCAATCGCCCTCGCCCAGCGCTTCGACGGCGAGGTCATCAACTCTGACAAGATCCAGGTGTACGACGGCGTGCCAATACTCACCAACAAGGTCACTGAGGAGGAGTGCGCGGGCGTGCCTCACCACCTCCTCGGCGGCGTGCACCCCGACGCCGACTTCACAGTCGAGGACTTCCGCCGCGAGGCGTCCGCAGCCATCGCCCGCGTCCTCTCCGCAGGCCGCCTCCCCGTCGTCGCAGGCGGGTCCAACACCTACATCGAGGCGCTGGTGGAAGGCGACGACGCGGCGTTCCGCGCCGCCCACGACTGCCTCTTCCTCTGGGTGGACGCCACGCCGGAGATGCTGGAGTGGTACACGGCGCTGCGCGTGGACGACATGGTGCAGCGCGGGCTGGTGCACGAGACGCGCGCCGTGTTCGACGCCGGCAACGCGGACTACACCCGCGGCGTGCGCCGCGCCATCGGGCTTCCCGAGATGCATGGGTACCTGCTGCAGCTGGAGCTGGTTGAGCGCGAGGGCGCTGTGGGAGATGAGTCCGAGCTCGCCTCGATGTTCGATCGCGCCGTACGAGACATCAAGTCCAACACATTTGGGCTGGTGCTGGCGCAGCAGGCCAAGATCGGGCGCCTCAGCACGATGGAAGGCTGGGACGTGCGCCGCGTCGACGCCACCGTCGTGTTCGCGTCCATGGCCGAGGGCCTGGGAAAGGATACCTGGGAGTCAAACGTCTGGGAGCCATGCGAGGACATGGTGAGCCGCTTCCTGGAGACCCCGACTTTCGTTAATGATGAGGCTGCCAACCTGCCAACTGATCTGGAGTTGGAGGAAGAGATGGGCAAACTTTGCATCGAGTTCGACCCCGACGTCGTCCTGGCCCTGACAGCAGTGCAGAAGGACGAGGAGATCGACAACGGAGGTACGGGCGTTGTCAATGGCACCGACGTCGTGGAGCCTGCGGGCGGTGACGTCGACGGTGATGGAGGCAATGCCGTCGTCGCTAAGGCTGCTCCGGATGCAGCTGGAGCGGTGGTGTCGGGCACAGTCTAAGCGACGTGCATATGCAGAGCTTCGGCTTTCGGTGGTGCTTGTAGTTACTCCAGTACTTGTGCTTAAACTGACAGATGCGACGGGGTGATGCAAGTGTCATGAGCTTAAGCTAGCTGCACTGTTTACTCTTATGGTTTATTATCTCTGGTTTCTCAATAATCTTGAAAAAACTCATATGGATTTAAAGGCATGTGTGCCAATATATATGCCGAAGGATGTTTCCTATTCATTTATTGATGTATTCGTAGTATTTTATGAGGTTTTCTATACATGTCAGACTGCTTATGCATGCTTCCATTGCATATTAATTTGATGGAGGTTCCTATTTCTAAGTCGACGCGTTGATTCTTTATTCGACTCAAAGTGACATAAAAAGATTATATGTTTCCACAGAAATGTCGAATACAAGGCCTGAGTTCGTAAATGTTGAGATATGTATATGTGTTGTACTCTAATCTCCGCCCATATCTATTAGGGTTTTAGCCTTGGACGTGAGGATCTACTTGTACCCATATATAGACACTGGATGCCCTGAATATACGTTTATTGCGTCCTACCGTCTCTCTACGGTAAGCTAGCATGTTTGCAAATGGAAGTGCCAGTTTTATTGCATAACATGAGGTCATTGGTATTTATATGTATATTAATCACTTCAAAGCAGTTTTTCCGTTGTACGCACTTAAGCTAGTATTACTGTTTAAATTATGGTTTATTTGTGGCTTCCAAATAATCATGGAAACTCGTATGGATTTAAAGGCATTCATGTCAATACATATGGCACTTGCTGTTTTTTATATTCATGGAATTCTTCTTAGATATATTTATGAATTTATGTCATACATATTGTGCTCACTAGTGAATATGACGTAATATTACTCTGATGGGAGTGTCTATTTCTATGTCTATGATCATCAAAACTGAATCTATTAAACTGAAAGTTAGTAGTTATGTATAACTTTTGGTTGAATTACAAATAACTATTTATCGCGTGAATTACAAATAGATAATGCCTACTCATTTTGCAAAAAGAATAACGAATGCAAAACCTAAACTCGTAAGTTATTTAGTTTAGTAAACAGAAGTGCAAGTTTTGTTACATAATTTTTTATAGGAAAGTGGAATCTTTATTACCCTATTTGCCCCAACTAAGGATATACTCCCTCCGTTCCAAATTAGATGACTTTCATTTGTCTACATGCGGATGTATCTAGATGTGTAACAAGTCTAGATATACATTCGTGTCTTGACAAATGGAAGTCATCTATTTTGGAACGGAGGGAGTATATAGCCAAATAGTTACAAGTCCGACAAGCTCAGGTAAAATCAGAGCTTCCATTCAACGCTTTGAGCATGGTGTTTTTCCGTACATCCACGGACAAAAAAGATTACTATGGGTAATGGATGCAACAGTCCTTCCTATAAGCTATTCGGGTTTGGAGGGGTCCCGTCGTGCCATCCCGATCCAGATGTATACAAGATTACCTTGCCAGTCAAAAAGAATACGAGCCGAGATGAAAACTGGAAAAGGGCTATTGCTATAATTATCTCATTTGTGTAGCTTTCAATATACTTTGATTTATTGACCCTATGAGGAAGTGATTCAATGCAATATAAGTGGGCAAATTATGGATTCTACTCTGAGCCTACGAAATCCAATTCCAGGGTTGTTTTTCTCAAGTTTGATCCGTCTAATATATCGGATGCTAGTGTAGATCCTAAATGTATGTTGTTCTATAAGTTGGTTGTGCGTGTAAAATTTGTATACCTAACGCCTTGGAAAGACGGGGATGCATGGCCTCATAATCCCCTCTATGGATCTACCAACTCCTCCTTGAGGCTCTCGAGACAGCCATGTACATGTCTAAAGAATGTCCTCTTCAACATGAAAAGTGAAGTTACTTCGATGGCCTCTCTGGCAACAAAAGAACGACCAAGTATGTTCACTTGAGATCCACATCTTCATATTAAGTTCTTTACTTTTGAAAACTGGATATGATGACGGATTTGTGCTCTTTGACTAGCTGATCGCGGTATTTTCAACTCTACGATTTATGCTCATTCTAACAAATTAACTAACTATTATATTGTTGATACATACTTTCCGTGAACCATTGCTTTGTTCCCATGTTGTACAATAGCAAAATTTCTAGAACCGGGCTCGAAAGGATTAGAGTACTTTATTGCAAAATAGCTCAGTCTCATCATATTTGTGGTGGGTTGGTCAGGCAATTGTAGACGAGTGTCATTTAGATTAGGAGGGTGTATGAGTAAAGGTGTGCCCTCTTTGATGATAACCAGCTCATCGGAATCCATCTTGAGCGCTATGTCTATGGGTCTTTTGTGATGTCGAAACCATGTTGGTATAATTGTGCCCAGGAACAAGATGGAGGTAGTGCACGGGGCTCTAATAGAGGCAATGTAATTATTCTGCTTGGAGATCAGTGAGGCTTATGTATTTGGTATGCTCCTTTGAACATGTCACACCCTGTTAATTTGAACTTTTTATATTTAGTGAGATTATACAAGTTTTTTCCTTCCCTCTCAAAAAGGTAGTTGGGTGTGGACAAGTCTTGTAGGGTTGGGGTGCTACCAGGGCTAGGTTTTGTGAGGGGTATGCCGTTTAACCTTTAATTAATGGTTTGTGCATGAGGAGATCTTTTATTATAACGGTATAACAAGAAATAAATGAGGTTATAAAGTTGAGCAACAATTAAAAGTTCTGCACAAATATCAAAATGTAGCTTACAAGATTTGATGTATCTTAACCATATATATATATTGGACAGGATAACAACAATCTGGTTTACGATAACAAAATAAACCTATCCGGTTAGGCTCGTCTGGAGCTACTTAGTTGGGCCAAGGTGTGTATCAAAGTGTTTACTTCTTGATACTTATACACTGTCGAAGTATCAAAATAGATTTGGAACATGTTGTATACAACATCATTAGAAGAGTGGTAGGTCGAGCGGTAATCAAACTTCTTATGGAGAGATACTTATCTTGTTGGCAGCATGTGTTGCTAGTATTTCAATGTATCTCTTGTATATCTCAAGTTTCCAAGTGGGATATTAGCGTCACTGATACTCAAATGATCCACCTGTTTTAGAATAATACTTGTATTTCCCATAAATAACATTTTCTCAATTGAAATTTTTGTCCAGGGAAAGAATATAGGGCTTGGGAATTCAAAACCTTTGATATTTTATCTTTTTTATCTTCCTATTGGATAAAAAAAGATATCACCAAGATCATGATATTAAATTTAAAAATATTGTGGCAAACAAATTGATTGATCCCTGATATTTTGTGGGCCAAACCTTCAAATTTATCCCGTTTTTTGGAAAGTGGTTATGTCTCCCCTCTTCTAGGAAGGAATTATGTGGTGGCTTCTTCTGTTAGAGTTAGATGGAAGTTTGGTAATGGGTGAATATTATGTTTAGAAAGATATTTGAATGTGTCACTATTCATAAACTACTCTATATTGGGATTTGTAAGTGATTGCTTATGAAAAGTAAGTACAATATCCAAGTCTTAGGATAGTACAAAAGAAAGATTTACTTCTGTAAGGATTGTGCAATAGACTTTATTTGATAGGTGGTTGGAATTGGTTGCCTTAATCCAGAAACTCTATTCACTAAAGACGATTTGTGCCTAGGTTGTGTGGCTATTCAATCCTTCTAGACTTTATTCCGTGCAATCTTTCTATGGATCGAGTTCTGAATATGGGAGTAACTCATGCGCTGGTTTGGAATTTCACATACCTCCTAGGATTCACATTTCCTTTGGTTATTGTAGAATAAGATTTTAACTAGTAACAAGTTGATTAAACATAAAATTGTTGGTGATCTAACTTGTCTACTTTGTTGTGAAGATGAATCCATTAGTTATAGGTTCGTCTTGCAAAGCATACATGGGAAGCTATTTGTTCTATCTTTAATATTGTTATTGGTTATAACTTTGAATGTATAGAAATATGATGCACACGTGAAAAAATGTGTGCTTTATTGTATTCTTCACTTCATGAGAATATTTAAGTGTTGGTGCTTGTGACCAGAGTGTAAAAACTGAACTCTTATTTATTTTATTTTTTGAATTTAAATACTGTAGGGGAGTCCCCCCCACAGCCTTTTATTACCCACCAAACAAGAAATTACAAGTTATTTACAAGGAAACTCATGGAAGAGAGATAAGCCATGATTTGAAAGAGGAGACAATACAAGGTTTCAACCTATGCACAAGCAAGGTTGCATCAGAAACAAACCCAGATTTCCAACCCCTAAAAGTTGGCCTGATATTCTTGAAGATCCAACCATTTTGCTGCTTCCAGATATTCCAGCAAGCGAGAATTAAAATCTCAGTGAAACATGGGTAAGAAAACTTCTTCTTGGCATATGACAAGCAAGTTTCAACCGATCCAGATATCCATTCAAACTGCAAGTAATTCCAGACTCTAACACTGAATTGGCACTCAAAGAAAAGATGATCTCTAAAGGACAGACCCAGTGCATAGAGGCTCCCACACAAGGTGGGGTCTGGGGAGGGATTATAGGAACCTAGTCTTACCCCTGCAAAGTGCAGTGCAGGGAGGCTGGTTCAAACCCAGGACCTCTTGGCAGTTGGCACAAGTAGGGAGGGCCTCACCACTGCACCAAGGCCTGATCTCTGTCCTCTAGAATTTGGCCTCTACATAAGACACAATGGTTATTTTCCGTGACTTTCCAATGTCTTCTCAACATCATATCCTTGGTGTTTATCCTATCATGCAATATATGAGCCATGCAAAAAAATTATGCTTAGACATACACTTGGATTTCCAAATTCCTTTAGAAGGCATATGATTTGGCAGTTGAGAGAAATGCACCTTGTAGTAACTGCTTGGAGTGAAACTCCCTTATTATGACAGTATATCCATGAATCCTCCTGTGGCTGAAGAACAGTATCCCCTAAGATATTCCAGAGAGAGAGGCAAATGAAAACCCTCCTGCATATTTGCCATAGACATTAACTCCTTGACATAAGAGAGCTTGTCTCGTGCAAAGGAGTAAAGCCTAGGGAATTTCATAGACAACATTTCTTTACTCCATAAGTCATCCCAAAAGAGAACTGAAGATCCACTTCCAACATTGTAGTGTGTCACGGCTCTCCTATCATTAGCTAGATGTAAAATAGATCTCCACCAGATAGATCCACTGAGAACTACACCATGTGGCACTGTGTCAAAGTAGTATGATTCCTTGATTAATTTCACCCACGGCAAGTCAGCATTATTGTAGAATTTATCCAGATGCTTCAACAAAAGAGCTCTATTTTGAACTTGCAAATTGATGATGCCCAGCCCTCTTTCTCTTTGGGTTTACATATCATCTCCAGAGAGGCAAGTGAATGCACTTTCTCTTGATTTTTCTGTTTTCTCCATAAACACCTCCTTCTAGGTCTATCAAGCAGCTCTAGAATCCCCTTGGGAAAAACCAGAGTGCACATAAAATATGTTGGAAGAGAGGAGAGCACAGAGTTTACCAGGACAAGGCTATCACCATATTACAAGAAGGAAACAGTGAAAGATAGCCTCCTTTCCACATTATCAACCAGAGGTGCCAAATCTCTTATTGTTGGCTTGGTGGTTCCCATAGGCAAACCCAAGTAAGTAAAGGGCATCGCAGCAATTTGACAGTCCATAATGTGAGCCAAAGCAAGGGCCTCATCATCATCAAGGTTAATCGGAATCATGGAAGATTTTTGGTAATTAACCTTTAGCCCAGTGAAAGCAGCATAATTCTCCAGCAAGGTATTGAAAAAACTTAGTTGAACAGGATCAGTAGGCAAGACAATTAAGGTGTCATCAGCATACTGAACAATTGGGTAGAGTTCACCAACTGGGATTGGTAACCGCAAATTCCCTTCTGCAAGAGCAAGGTTGACAATGGATCGTAGTAAGTCACCTCCAAGAACATAAAAAAGAGGTGAAAGGGGATCCCCTTGTCTGACACCTCTCTTGCAACAAAAGTGTTTGCCAGGGATGCCATTCAATAAAATAGAAGATGAGCCTGAGGACAGGTTTTCCTTAACCCAATTGATCACCAAAGGAGGGAACCATTTACACTCCAGAATTCTTAGGATAGTTGTATGCTCAATTGTGTCAAAAGACTTTTCGAAATCTATCTTGAACAGTACAACTTTCCTATTTGACTGTTTGCACTGATGCAAATATTCAAAATACTATGCCGGACAATCTTGTATGGTTCTGCTCTTAATAAACCCATACTGATTAGCATGTATGCACCTTGTAATTTCTTGCTGGAAGCGGTTTGCAATTATTTTTGTGAGGAATTTTAAGCTGGTGTTGGTCAGAGAGATAGAACTGTAATCATTGACTATTTTTGGACTTTGTTTCTTGGGCACATGGGTAATCAAAGAGCCATTTATGTTTTGTTGGGAAGCTGTTCTAGAGCAAAACAGAGTACACAAAGAATAAAAATCATGCTTAATAATATGCCAACAGGTCTGTCAGGCTTTAGGAACTTGACCACATTCTCAATTTCCTCAGAGGAAAAATGATCTGCCAAGTGCTGCAGGTTGTCAACTGAATGAATAACATTTTCCACTCCAAAATTGTCTGAGGTATTATTAGAAATACCCATTCTATTTTTATAGCAAGACCAAAAAGTTGCAGCCTTTCCCTCATGATCAACACCATCATTTCCAATAACAGATGGGATAGCATTTTGTCTATATCTTCCTGTGGCCCTGGCATGAAAGTACTTTGTGTTTTCCCCATTCAGTCTCACCCAATAATCTGACTGAACACCAAGTAACTTCTTCATGTGCACTTTAACAATATTTCTAAAATTGAATTCAGGGACACTCAAACAGCGTTCATCTTCGAACTGATCCAGAAACAGTACCACCATGTTACATTTTTCAGTGAGCAGCTTAATATGAGACAGATTCTTGCCCCAGCGGCGCAACTCATATATGAGCCTCTTTAGCTTTGCAGAGATAATCCCAACCGCGGACGTGGCTCTGACAGGTTCAGACCAAGACTGAGACACCAGCTCAATAAATCCTGGTTGGTGAACCCAGTGGTTTTCGAACCTAAAGATTTTTGCCTTGGGTATATTCGTGGACACTTGTACCAAGAGAGGAATTACTATGATCATCCTTGGCATTGTTGTGAAAATTTAATTTTTCGTAGCAGAATCACCATGGACAATGGAGAGTATAGATGAGAAAGGGGATTATGGTGTAACAACGCGTTTTGGGTGACAAGACTGTTTTCATCCAACCCCCTTGCAAAAATACTCTCAAATACTGAGGCCTAAGAAGTTTTACGTTTCCTTTAATCGTTCCTTCCACCGTTTTCCTGTTCCTGGAAATGGGTTTAATATATATTGTTATTGAGCTTGGACATGCGCACGGCGCGTGGATGGTGTCACACTGGTTGCATGACAAATGCAACCAGGGGGTAACCCCACTTTGTCTAAAAACATATGCATTAAGCAAGGTTAAACGGGCAAGGGTTTATTGCGATTGGGGCAGGCGCATTTGGCTGGGATATACTTCGTCTCTAGCTATGCTTTGTGAAGACAAAATGTATTATTCATCAATTAGTCTATCCAAACAGAAACACACATCGAAAAACTTTGAGGACAAACTGGAAAAATTACACCCGATCCATATTCGTGCCTACCTAATTAATCATCTACGTGGACTGATGAACAAAACATGCATGTAATCGTAGAGAGGACACAGGGACACACGAGTGCAGTTAACCAAATTAAACCAGCTGCAGCGTGTCGTCCGGCTAGACGCCGCCGCAGCGATAGACAATCCGGCACGTCCGTCCGACCCGGACGACGTACTTGTGCTGCGGCTTGACGAGGAAGGGCGGCAGCCGCAGGAGCGCCTCGCAGACGCAGTCCTTCTGCACCTCCTGCAGCCACCGGCAGCAGTCGCGGTAGGCCCGGAGCTCCTCGTCATGGTGATGCTCGTGGTCGTCGTGGTCGTGGTCGGAGTCGTCATCGTCTTCGTCGTCGTCGTCGTCTTCATGGTCGTCGTCGTGGTCGGAGTCGTCGTCGTGGTCGTCGTCATGGTCGGGGTCCTCCTCGTGGTCGTCGTCATGGTCAGGGTCCTCGTCGCCGTCGCGCAGATGCCCACTCCGGCCGCGCCCGCGGAGACGCCCTCGTCCGCGTCCGCGCCCGCGGCGGGTGTGGTTGCCGCCGTGGTGGCCGGTGACATTTCTGGCGACGTGGCCGGTGCCGTTTCTGGCGACGTGGCCGCTGTCGTTGTTCGCCAGCAGGCCGAGCGAGGCGACGTTGATCACCGTCGCGTGGCTGTGGCCGTGGCCGTGGCGGCGACGGACACGACGGTCACCGTCGCCGCCGTGGTGCTCGTCATCATCGTCGTCGTGCTCATCATCGTCGTCGTCGTCATCATCGTCATCGTCGTCGTCGTGGTGCTCGTGGTCGTCCTCCGGGGGGCTGGGCGGCAGGATGGAGCAGGCCTGGCTGGCGATGGCGAACTGGCTGATGCAGAAGGCCTTGGCCTTGCCCTGCTGTGCCTGTGCGGCGACGGGCGCGAGGAGGGTGGGGAGGAAGAGGAGGACGGCGGCCAACGCCGCGACGTGTGCCGCGGATGCCGCCATCTGACGAGCTTAGCCGTGGCAATGTGGAGTGCCACTCTGCCACTTCACTTATAAAGATGTGTAAACAAGTCAGTGATGTGCAGAGGGGAGGTAATTAAGTAGTTGGGGTCAAGGAGTGACCTGCAGATCGAAATGGCCGGAGATGCACACAAACACAGCGTGGTGCATGGTTGTAATATGTTAGGTGCTTCATAACGACGGCGTGTATCGATGATCGTTCAGCCATGTCCACCTTGTTTACATGCATGCATGCGTTATGGTGAGAGACCAGTGGTAATTTGGTGGTACAGAAACTATTACAACCTCCGATCCATATTAATGGCCTCAACTTTATCTAGATACGGATGTATCTAGTTAAGTGTTTAGACTAGATGCATCCGTATCTAGACAATGTTGAGACCACTAATATGGATCGGAGGGAGTATGACCCTGTACAAAAATATAAGTAAGTTCCATTGTTAAGACCTAGCTTATTTTTTTAGTGGTGACTCTGAGAAAGGAGGTGTTTTCTAAAATTATATATATAACAAAATTCGGTTAACCAATGTTGCCAACAGTATTGGGATAACTCACTAAATTTAATCTTGCAACTCGATCAACGCCCAGGTTGGAGCTAGTACTGAACATGTTGTATTGGCTTCATTATTTTTTAAGCCATATGTGGAGGAGTGCTTTGTACACAAAGTGAGAATTGCACATGTCAACGCCCAAGCAGAAAAGCACGTTTCAAGTAGGGTTAGGTACTTAGGTTCCGCCCATGAATTTCATGGGGCGCTTAGAGCATCTCCTACCGGCTCTCCAAATTCGGCCCCCATAGTGTCTGTCCGGCTAACCTATAATTGGTGTACTACAATCATGAACCTCATATTTATCTTCACAAACACATGCACTCCATGTAGCTACGTTCTACTCCTAAAATTCTATCTAGTGCACAAAGAAACACCATACATAGTAACTACAATTATCACTAAAAATAACTATAACTCTCAATGCAAAATGGAGATGCATCTCCTTCTTTTTTCAAGAACCCAGGAAATATGCGCGTCTTTGTATTAAGTTTAAAAGGAGGAAAACAATGCCAAAGAATGGCTACAATGCCAAAGAATGGCTACAATGCCTCACGGCAAACCACCACACACGCAAAGCCCACAATTAAAAGGACTCGCCATGCCCAACAAGAGCATCGAGGCCGCGTCTCAACCCACACAGACCACCTCCTAAGAATAACCACTACATCTTGACTACTTGACTCAACGTATCCTCCCTCTTGAGCGCCTAGAGGGTCGGCAAGCGAGAGGTAGGACTTGACCAGCCTCTCGATCTTTTTTGATCTTCTTCATCTTTATCCGAGTTGCATCCGTTCTGGTATGGGCAAGATCCAACTCCATTTTCATCTTCTCTTCTTTGAAGCTCGTCTTCTCTTCTTCTATCCTCTTCTTGTCTTCTTCAATCTCTTTCTTCTCTTCTTCCATCTTCTTTATTTTCTCCTCCAACTTCTTTATTATGAATTTATGATACCTTTCTGACATGGGCATACATATGTGACTATGTGAGGCATTGACTCTTAGTCTCTTATTGCATAGTACTACATGCTTAGCCCAACGGCCCATTGTCATCCTTAACTGGAGTTGTATTGCATGCACACATGCTTCTAGCTGAGAACCGACCACCAAGAACCGTAAAAATATCTGAACTGTTTCGTGATACAATGTGTATCAATCATGTCGTAACATAATAAACCCAAGTTTAAAATTCTGGTACCACCACTAATACATCCATGCTCGCATTGAAAATTGAACCAGCGCCTCATCATAGTGGAGTACATTTTGTCAAGCACCAGGCTAGATTTAAATTTTCGTCCAAACGTACATTTCTTTCTTTTTACAAGATTGTTGTATATTCAGACAAAATTCTGGTGATCTATTCATCTGGATGTCCCGTATGGTATATTCAAAATGGAAGGCAATTCGTAACTTTAAGCAACAGCTTTGGAGAAGGTACTTCTGCAAGGCAGTATAATCCAAATTCCAAAGCTACAGCACCGGGTAAATTTACAGTCAATTTTCTTATAGATTACGTGTACACAACAATGACATTCTCATAATTGCTAGGTACTCCATTGACAATTTGTAGGAAAATTTTGTAAAAATAATAATGCAAACTAATTCGATACAAATTCTTATAGAAGGGAAAACATTAATTTACTGCATAAACCATTACTGTCTGAATATTTATACGATACATGAACAATGCTAATTTCTGTCGTTCAGTAGCATATGATGGAAGGAACTACAACAAAATGATATTTATATGTTTTTTGGTTATGTACGCTGTACTAGTAGAGTTTCGGCATGTCATCTTAACGTTGCTGTTGTCAGGGAGGACAGCAAGGATTAATGGATGGACATACACATACAGATAACGAAGACTCGACGAATGATATTGAACATTGTTAGGCTAATAATACAATCTATGGTTATGACTGATACATGACAGCCTATCCCTGCAATATAGCCCTTGACGTGGTCAGTTCACCTTCCGCTTCTGCGCGCTACAAGGCACAAACAAGCCTACCATACATATGTACACGGTAGCCGGTACTGGAGCAACGAAACAAATGGCTTAGTGTTATCTTGGCCTCCAGCTACCATGTGCTGCATAAAAGATATACTATTACTTCATAAGTCATAAAAATCAGTTAAAATAAGCAATTTTATGGTGCAGCAAAAAATTAAATGGGAGGAACTGCTGATAAGACCCAGCATTTTTGTTTCCAAAAGCAAGGAAAATGGAAGTGCAGGTTATGATGCCAGAACAACAATATTCTTTCTCAGATCTTCCCTTGGCTAAATTTTTTAATAAGAATTAAAATTGCTTTTACTGATCAGACCCGAAGGAGAGCATGTTTACATTAAAAGAGTTCCTTCTTATGAATCAGCATCGGGTCAAGAAGTTAATCTACAAAAATCCTCTATTTATTTTGGAGGCTGCAATGAGGGGAGAAAGAAGGTGTTGACGCAGGCTGCAATGAGGGGAGAAAGGAGGTGCTCAAGCAGCCGGTCCGCATTGAGGCGGAAGCTCTGGCTGAGAGATATTTAGGCCTTCCAACTGCGGTAGGCAGATCAAAAGATGACAAGTTTCAGTACTGAGAGAGCTGGGTCCAAAGTTGGAGCATGGAAAGGACAGGTACTTTCGAAGGGTGTGAAAGAAACACTGGTTAAATCGGTTCTTCAAGCTACTCCAACTTATCCAATGAGCTGTTTCAAGTTTTCAAAGAAGCTGGGTACAAACACTGGTTAAATCGGTTCTTCAAGCTAACCCCAACTTATCCAATGAGCTGTTTCAAGTTTTCGAAGAAGCTGGGTACTATCTCATCAAACTTTTGGTGGGGAGCAGTGGGTGGTTCTAGAAAGGTTCACTGGCTCTCTTGGGAGAAAATATGCAAGACAAAGAGGGAGGGGGGAATGAGGTTAGAGATTTTGAAGCCTTCAAACAGGCCCTCCTCGCAAAACAAGCTTGGAAAATTCTCACAGTGCCAGACTCCCTTTGTGCAAGAATACTTAAGGCACGTTACTTCAAGAATTCAGATCTCCTCATGGCCAGCTGCCCAGCTCGTGGCTCGTACACAGGGCGAAGTATTTTAGATGGCAGGGACCTCTTGAAACTTGGCCTGATTTGGAGGAAAGGTGATGGTGCTAGCGCCGACGTGGAACAGTAATTGGCAACAGTAACTGCATCCCTAGAGCAGGTGCACAGCGACCACTGGGACGCAAGTGTGGTTTACCTATCCATCGGGTCATTGAGCTGCTAAACGACCCGTGGTACAGGATGGAATGAAGAGAAGCTGCATCAGGTTTTCTATGATTATGATGCAAATGACATGTAGATAATAGCCATGGGAGGATCAGAGATGGAGGATTATCATGCCTGAAACTTTACCAAGAGTGGATTCGTCACAGTGTGATCTGCTTATCACATGTGCATGCAACACAAGAAATCCGAAGCAGGTGGGGTGGGGTCTTCATCGTCTGTCGCCTCTCAAAAAGGGTAACTAGTGTTGTGGAGTGCCAAAATTCCTGGTAAGGTGAAGGTCCATGTCTGGCGGCTGCTTAAAAATGGCTTGGCGGTCGGCTCTGAGTTACAGCGAAGAAGAATCAAATGAGGAATGATGTGTGTTGCCTGAGGGCGGAAGGAGACAGCTCTTCCCTGTTTCTGGCATTGCTCCCATGCTATCCAAGTGTGGAATCACATCCGCCTCAATGCTAGCCCTGCTGCTATTGAGCCACCTGCACATGTGCACAACCGTCGTGACCTACTAAATTGGCTTCTGGAATGGCTAAGTCTGGTGAAGGATTCTCCGATTCTGAGATTGACTTGACAATGATGGCCCTATCTAGTTATCGAGAAATGATGCCAAGAACTCGCATAGGATCGAATACCCGGCTTGTGTTGCAAAACGCTCAATCAATTTGACCGAAGAATGGCGCAACATCCAGGAGGCGAAAATTCACAAGCCTCCTGCACCTAGGGAGCGCTGGCTCCCGCCGGCGGTGGACTGGACGAAGATCAATACTGACAGTGCAGCAGCAAAGAACACGGAAAGGGCGTGCCATTTCTTCCCCTGTCTGTTGGGACCTGAGGAGCCCGAGCTGAAAGCCAGCCTCAGGGGCATGTCCCTGGTACAGGAGTTAGGGCTAACAAAGGTTGTCATGGAGACAGATAGCTTGAGTGTGGTTTCGAAGTTGACATGCGAGCTGAAAGACAGCTCGGCCAATGGAGTTGCTCACAATGTAGCTAAGGAATGCTGTGGTGCAGAGCTAAACAGGACTTGGTTTACTGTTCCACCTGATTGTATTGCAAACCAGTTGGCTCTGGAGATTCCCGGGATTTAATAATAAGCAACATTTCCACTCCAAAAAAAAGTACAGATTACGGAATCAACTACTTTGTCCCTTCCAAATTTTCCTCGGCTAACATTGCACTGAAGATTTAAAATTGTTCCTCTTCCATAATAGCATCTTCAAACAAGGCAAAGGTCCTCAATTGGATTTTCTAGACAATATGATTAGTAATAGTAGAGGCAATAAGACAGAGATGCAACTCACGATAGGTAAAAGAAACAATGGTGTGTGAATGGTAACATACCTCCTGCTACATGAGGAACTGGAGGCTCCATAGACCACCCGGAGCAAGGACCTGGTGGTGGCGGATCAGATGACCGCCCATAGTGCGTTGGGGCTGCTGATACTTCAAAATGGTCTGGGCCAGGTGGTCCTGGATAAACAATCAAGCACAAATGAATATCAGCTCGATACTGGGTGATAGTATAACAGTTCATTGTGGAAAAATACCGGTAACTAGTTTTCTTGAGGGAACTGCACGTCTCGAAATTATTATAACGAATGCCAAGTAAAAAAGGTTGATTTGATCATTTATGTATTTACATGAGGTGAAGGGAACAAGACTTTACTCCGATCAAGAGTAAGACCTGGGTTGGTGAGTTAGCATCTTTTTGCACCCACCATTGCACATCAGTACTCCATGATGTGATGATATGACCATGTTAAGTAAGAAAAGTACCTGGCGGAAAAGGAGGAAATCTTCCCCTGTCAGCATCATGGTGCATTGGCCCCCTAATAGCTCTCTCATTAAACTGATGTCCTCGGTCATCGTGGCGATATCCTCTATCATTGAAGTGACGTCGTCTATCATGCCCATGATGCGTGCTGTCTTGTCGGTGATGATCTCGATCATGCCCAGTATACTGATAGCTCTCAGGATAGGACGAACCGTTATTACTCCATTGCTGTGGTCTTTGATGGGGTTCTGACGGCATATGAGGGAACTGATTTTGAGGCGGAGGGGGTGGTCGTTGCAGATGATATCCCTCATTAGGCATTGGCGCAGTTGGGCGTTGATGATAATTATTTCCGTGGTATGGTGCTGGTGGTGTAGGGAAATTGCCATGGGGTCTAGGAGGATTGAGTGGTGTAATCTGATTTTGACGCACGCCATATGCTGAATTACAGAATGACGGAGGCTGCAGTGGAGCTACAGGCTGATTCATGCTGCGTGGGTGCTCCACAATAGGATGTGACTGCAGACTATGAACATTCTGCAAAAATGAAAGGGACAATTAGTTTCGCAATAATAACAAGGCTAAATGTCTGCACTGAGAGAAAATGTGCGTACATAGGTAGCTATTGGAGGATGTGGCCCAACTGGATCAGATGTCGCTTGCAACTGCGTACTCTGAGCAATGGGAACAGGCGGAGGAGGTGGAACAGGTGGAGGAGAAGATGGCAATGGCGGGGGTGGCGGAGGCCCATCGTTTGGTAGGGGAGGACCAGTATCTGAAGGATGATGATAAGTTACTGCACAGTTGCTACTAGTTCGGTCTGGTTGGCATATGGTACTAGCTTCAGCTTCAGATGGTGGAGCTACATCCTCCATCTCAAGCTCGCCATCAACTTCTTCAAGTATGAGCCGATGCTTCTCCAAAGGCATTTGAGATTCTTCCTGCTCATCACCACCTGGAGCATCATGTTCAGGTGTGACGGCCTCAAAACTCCTGTCCTCAGAGGAGCTTCCTTCATCGTCTTCAAGTACTTTCGTGCAAATTAGGTTTGGGATGTGAAAACCAGCATTGCTGAGGACAATAATGAAACATATTAACATGGGAAAGTAGAGGGGACACTTTCATGGAACAAAATGTACTGCTACAGAGTTGAACACGTGTAACTGTAATTTGCTATAATAATTAATGAGAATTAAAAAATGCCCTCTTGGCACCAAATCATGAAATCAACCACACTGCGATTCTCCACTGCATGTAGTATGCATGATCATGTGAATCATGCATTACACATTCTATATATCGATAGATTTTGCACACAGATAATATAAAGGGCGTGCATTAAAAATGTTCAATATTAAGCAACTTTACTGAGCCCTCTCCCTAATAATCCAGTTATAATTCTTTGCATTTTCTAGCTAATGCGCTAGCATGGCGAAAAAGACGGGTTCAATTCAACGCTAACCTCGTACCTGACGTGGCCTACAAAGAGCTTTCATGATGATCAAATTATGTTTGGACTACCTCATCTAGTCACCATCTTCATTGCGCAAGCATATAAACATATAAACAACAGAAACATGTCACACTACTACAGATAACTTAAAAGTAAAGACCGTTATCTGGTGCAGGAAAAGAAGGGTCGGCTTTAGGTGTTTTTCAGTTTCGCAAGCATACCTCCCATACTCGTCAACAAGCATTGCTTCATTGTCACGCAATGGGTCATTTAAAGCTCTTTCTGTCCTGGAAGGACGGTGAGAGCTTCCAAATGATGCCTCATTAATAACCTCAAGTTCTCTAATATGGTGACGAATGATGTATTCCGGAAGTGTTTTCCTCTCAAGCCAAAGTTTCAAAACCTAATGATCAAATAGCAAACTTGTGAGGGGTGGAAAAAGAACACTGTACATGGCATCTATTCTATCAGACTATTTAAGGCACTTGCCTTAAGACATTGCCTTCGATTTTCCCATGCTGAATTTCCAGGTGGTGCAGCAGCATAAAGTAATCGAGGCAAAATCGCCTGAATAAGAGAGGGGTACAGATCTCCAGCACCACCTACAAAATTTCCTAAGGTGTTGAAAATTTAACACTCATACAAAGACAACGAAGAAATTTTGATAGGGATGTATGATTACCTTTCTGATTGCGAGAGCATTGAGTTATTGAATCAACAAGAAAGAAAAGGTCCACCCTCTTATATAAATTTGTTTCCTTTTCCATGCGTTCAACAATAGTATCAATCGCCTAATTAATGGAGGAAAAACAGGGTTAAAAAAGCTTAATTGGTTGCATGGACAACCATGTTTGTCTTTTTCATGGCAAGCTGAAGACTGCATGCTACCTGTTAAAACTTAAAGGTAAGGTTTGTTAACAAACTTAGAAGTTGTAAATATGCAATGACTGCAAGCATTATCACTAGTTATTTCCAAATCAGCATCTCATAGTTATAGGTTGTCATGCCATGTCAAAAGCAAAAAACAACTATCAGAGATACACCTCTTTCACATATTTACTGGTAAGAAAAACGATACTTCAGAGACAAAACAAAATCCACGAGTTACATCACATAATGCAACAAAACGACCCATGAGTACTAGCCTTCCGGGGTATTCTTAAGAGAAAGTGGAATCGAACTTGGGTTGCTTGGTAGCACAACCATGTGCCACTGCCACCATTGAGCTACCCAGTGATACCCCCACAGCATATAATGTAGAACAGCTGGTGATTGGCATGAAGAACATAAACCAGCCTAGTAAAGTAAGAACCAAATAATTGCCAATCACCAAGGGAAAGAAACTGACGGTGTAACAACAACAAAGCCTTTTTTCCCAAACAAGTTGGGGTAGGCAATAAATATACAAACAAGAATATGATAATAATCCTTACAAAAAAAAACATATTAGCAAAGATCTAGAAGTCACAACAAAACGGTATTTGCTGCGAAAATAATAACAATAATGCATGGTCTAAGTGTCTAACCTCCGCAGCAATGCCATATTTAGCGCACTCAATAGCAAGACGAGTTGCGCGGGCTATATTTTCTTTTGTTCTTGTCAGTGTACCAAGAAAAGCTCCAAAAGCCTTTTGTGCTGCATTAGCCTCATTGCTCACTGCTATTTTTTCCACATCGTTCTGTTGCAGGTTATCAAAAGGACTTTTGGGACGAATGATGTCATTTGTAGAGGTGGGCCTGGTTATCCGATTCGAAGGTGACAGCTGTCCCTGTCCTGCCTTAAGAGGTGTGCTGACTGAAGTCTTGGCAATATACTTGTCGATCAAAAAGTTATCTGAAAAGGAAGTTGATCGAGAGAACCTTCTAGCTTGGGCAACAGCAATGAGTTCTTTCATCGGCATTGAATCTGGAGAGGTGCATCTATCCTTCAGGTTTCTGTGGTTCAGTTCTTTTAATGCCAAAGCTGAGGTGTGCCTGAAGACATAATAAGTATCATCATACCTTTCGAGACTGTATTATAAATATAAGCACCGACTAGAAGCTAAAATAAAATAAAAGATAATACACAGCAAAGACAACTGTGCATTTGGGGACCATGACCAAGATATATTCAATTCAAAAAAACTGGATGTCGCATCCAGAATGGGATCAGGAACCAGTATATAACACAAAAACAGTTTACTATTCCAGCGAGCTGCGTGTAGATGAATATAAATGGCACCAATTCATCATTATGGGCATATGGAGGTCGAGAAAGTACTTCCATTTAGAAATACAATGTGTATGTCCAAGTTCAAGCCTCGACTAACAATTAAGCCAAAAACAAAATATGCAGGTTATGTTACTTATACATCATTGTTACCGTTGGATTTATATTCTGCTAAGTACCTTATGGTTGTAATTTGTATTGATTCACAAAATATTGTACAGGAATTTTACCTCAAATACTGAACTTGAACAGTCAGAATACGCCTCTATGAATGGCGGTAGTGTATCAACTATTTTCATTCTTAAGAAAGGATTGTGCAGCATAAATGAAATATCCCTCGGGAGCATCACAGATATGCAACGTAGACGTTTTATTTTATATGATCCGAGAAGCTATGATCAGAAATTCCCAAAAATCTAACTCATAAATCATCGAATTCATAACTCAGATATCGATGTAGGAAATACAGAAGTAATAAGCTTCTCATCAGCAAGTGCATCCAAAATGCCAGTGATTTCACACATCCAAGCTATTTTGTATCCAGAGGCGATGCATCAACATGAATGGAAACGTATTACACTATGCACTAAATGAAATTAAGAATATCTAATGGAAGGCAGCATTAGTGAGAATTGATGCTCCTTTCAACAAATTTCCTCAGATTCGAACAGGGCATGAATCTTGGATTAAATCAGCAAAAACTATCAGATGTGTATTTTTGTAAGACAGTTTATAACTATTAAGCCTTTGCTCTTTAGGTATACTGTAAGTTTTAACCCCAAAAGAAATCAGAACAGAACTATGGCGCTAGAGGGCCACATCACTACATTTTCTTCATGTGTCTGAAAACAATCAAACTAGAAAAAATATACTACTCAGACTCATGGTAAATCATATTTATCGGCATTAATAGTTACTACATATTCGATATTTCAAGGAATAGCAATACTAAATCTCTTGATGTGTCAACCTCTTCTCTTTTGATCTCTATTACCAACACAAACGACCACTTGTTTCAATATGATTTGCCAAAACATTTCCTTCCAACATCGATAATAACCTAAAGCAAACCCAATTGGGTGCAATTATGCGAACTCCTAACATTAGCCACTGGATTGATTTAGTCACATGGATGGATAAATTTATAAACTCTTGCAGATTGCTAAAATGTGTATTAGGGATCTCATCTCCACAAGTTACTATGAAACACAATTCATCTGAGCCTGAGCTAAGGGCCCATGCTGGGGTCTTGCATTATTGGACCTCTTGTTAAGATGGCCCATGCTGGGAGAGTGCATTACTGGACATAGGGCTAGAGATGAACACAAACAAAATAGAATACGATGTATGCCTATATTTTGCATATTATTATAGATATGCCTAATATGGATGAATTGCACATTTCAAGCCCCGCCACCCTTCTTTTACCTTAGTTTAACCATTTTCTACCTAAGCATGCAGCTTCAAAAGTAGAATTCAGGGTAAACAACTATCAATGGCATGGTAACATCACAACAAAGAAGGAAAAACCATAGTAACATATAATTCCACAGAAACATGACCATAAAAGAAATAACAGATGTGGTACAATTTTTGCAGAAAGATGATACATGATGATATGGAACATATCGGTGTAAACAAAAAGTTGTGCATACAAAAGCAAAGATTTACTTCAAATGAAACTTAGAGCTTACACTTCAAATGTTCGGGTATCTGCATCCGACTGTATACTAGAAGACTTGGTAGCCAACGAAGAGCTACTTGTTGTATCACACAAATTGGTTGCTGATGCTAAAACAGTCTCGCCCTGTGGTACTGAATCACTGCTCAGATTATTATCAGAGAGAAGAAACTTTTGTTGGTCAACTGGCCCACCACATCTGTCATAACTTCTGACATCAAAAGTAGGGCGGCCCAGTGGTCTTGTATCACTATTGCGGCCAATTATCTTGGAGACGCCATTACAGGGTTTCCCCGAAGATGAAGATAACCGATCAGGCACAGCCATGGTATGTGTGACATCAAGAGTAGGCTCGTCCAATTTCATGGAAACAACTACATTGTTATTCTGTAAAACCGATCCTGGGGTGTGTGTTTCGCCTGTTGAGCTATTCTTGAGTTGCATGCCTGCTGATCCAAGGCCTTCAATTATTCCAGACCTGTCAGGGGTCGTGACTACTGCGTCTGCTGATTTACTGGAATGGCTGTTTTCTGAAGACACACAGCCATTTAGAGTCAATTGCTTTGATCCTGTCTCTTCGGGCAGACTACTAAAAGTTTCCGCAACATTAGCTGACATAGCTTCTAATGCACGATGGAGGCGTTTTGATGGAGGCAAAGCAGCTTCCACATCCAGTGTTAAAAACCGTGGTTGGTATTCTTTATTCTTCCAAACAGAGTGACCTTCCCCTGATGGGAGAGGCATGTCCAATGTGGATGACACATTTGGAACGCAATTTGCCACTGATGACTGATCAGCTGAAAAAGCATTACTAATATCCGTAACACAGTGGTCGGCAGGTGCAGCAAGCCCTGATTTGTTATTAGGAACATCAACCTGTTCAACTGTCCCTGGTGAAGCCTCTGACTGAGGCCTTCCCATTCGAACCCTTGCTCTTTTGACCAACGGCAAGTGTTCATCTCCATCTGACTTATTTAATTCATTCTTTGAATTTGGAGAATCTCCAAGGCTTCCACTCAACTCATCCTGCAATCCGTCGCTCTTATTTGGTGCTATACAATCTGCATCGGGAACCCAGCTTCTATTTGATTTCCTTTTTCTCTTGAAAATTACCGCTGACTTCATGGGAAGACTTGATGCACCATTAGATTTACATTCTTTCACTGAAGCTCCGTTTTGAGATGCTTCACTGTCACATGTATTATCTACGTTAGCAGTAGAAGACATTTTTTTATTGCCGTCACTGGCCCCAGGAGTTCCAGGTTGATTGAAGGTGCCCCCGCTTGAATGCAAACAAACATCATCCTGCATAGAAGGGGAGCCTAAGTTTGCTTTGCCATAGTCAGCGTATTTATGAAGACTGGAACCTTCATTGTTGTCCTCGGGAACCAAATCAACAGATGCCAAACTGGTTTCACCCGAAAGCTTGCAAGAATCCTGAGCCTTCCTGATTCCAACACCTAATGAACTTCTTGACCTCCGCAAAGCTGGAGCCCTACTCCGTGAGTAGCAATTCTGAGGGTGTGCATCCCTTAGATTCTTCTTCAAAAATGAATTAGCAGACATAGGGATATTCCTCATTTCGTCAAGCATTGATATATTTTCAGTAGGCCCATCAGGAGCAGAATTTACAATGCATCGCGCACTCCCCGTCGAAATGACAGATGGCTCATCAGCATTGACTAAGTGGTGACCTGTTCCAATTACTGAACGGTCTTCTAACTTTTTATCACTACCTGTGCTAGAGCTCTTAACTAGATCTTTAGTATCCGACGTTCTATTATTATCACCAAGATTTTCTTCACCTGGTTTTACTTCATTGGCAGTCAGATCAAGCTTGTTGTTACTATCTTCCTTCAAAGAATCGTAAACATCAATTATCTCGTCAACTGCTCTCACAAAATCAGCTCCCTTGCCATGTCGCTTAGCAAGCAGAGACCTCCTTTTCTCTTCAGTGAACGACTCCAGTTCGGCATAGTTGCAGAAAGCACTGGAGTAAAAAGAACCAGCAGTTAGACATGAAAAGAAAAACAGATGACTTATCTTAGTTAAGGCAACACAGTTCAATACGACATATTCTCTGCACAGCTAACCCTGCTGGCTCAAAACACGATACAAAAGCATCCCCTCATAATTGTTACGCACAACACTCAGTATTGTCATGTACAGTAACCTCTAAGTAGAAGGCTTGGTATTCCACATTTTTGTTATTGATACTTCTGTAACTATGCTCCGATTCCCCAGCGTATTGGGTCAAATGTAGTTCACAGGCTATACGGTGTACGGGAACTACATGTTTCCATTCTCATTTCATTTAGTGACACTTGAGTACATTCTAACAGGCAAAAGGTAGCTTGGGTACAAACATGAGTAGAAAGGTATTATGTAACCCCGTTCTCTGTTTATCACTATTTTATTTTAGTTCTGACTTCTGAGAAGCAAGGATTACAAGTCGGCGAGTTGAGGTTTTCGGTTGGAACGCATGTACCACTAGTCTTGACTAGTCTAGCGACTCTTATTTCTTGCTGAGAAGTCAATACCCCGATTGAACGTAAGGACGATTGAACGTAAGGACTGACTCCTAGACTAATTTCGCGACTAGTCTTTTCTAGTTTTAAAATATAATATTGTTGCTTTTGATGAAAAAATTGTTATATATTTCCATGAGTTAGTCTCAGTACTTCTGTATATATTAGCATATTAGCGATATTTTAGCATTTAAAGGTATGGCCACAAAAGGTTATATTGATAGTTCAACTGAAACTTAGTTATTTATTTTAATTAATTGCAACCAATCTCCCCAGGCCACAAATGATCACTCACATCTTTAATTCTTTATGCACGATTTATTTGTCTCAAAATACTTAGAACTTGAAATTAACTTCAGAAACATCTATAATGTGCAACTGAGCCTTCTGACCTCCTTCTGACCTCCAGAAGCACGATTTCCTTGAAACACAAAAGGGCACTTGGATCTCGCATAACCAATAGTCAATGCGACACAACCACATCTTCTGTGGTTGTCGTAACACATAACAGAGGTTCCATCCAGTCTTTCCTCCATGTCAACGACATGTATCTACAGAGCCATCCACCACCAAAATGCTTATACATAACTATCTACCTATTCCCTCGTGAGTACATATACCACTATATACCTACAACAAAGATTATGTGTCAATTAAGTTGTGAACATTACTGGTTTTTTCATTTTCAACTCTGGGTAAGAGAAGATGCATATAATCTCCACAACTGCCACAGACACACACAGATGATGCAATGGGGAGAGCAAGAGTATTTTTGTTATTTTCACAAATACCATGAAGACTGTTGAGCGAATATTGCACAAAACTATGATGATACTAAATACGAAAAACATAATTGTCACAGAGCAATAGCAACGCATTTACATATCACATTACATGTCTTCAATCCTAGTCCAACGCTACTATATTATCGTACTTCGTCACGTCCACTATGGCGGCAGTCCTCAAAAAAAATAACAGGTTATACAGACTGTTACTCATAAAGGTTGAAGAGCAGGTTCTGCCCTTGGCTTTTGCATCATTCTATACTGGTAGTCCAAAACTGCAGAGGACAACTTCAATTGAAGATATTGGCAGGGCAACTTTCTCAGCCACCACACTGCCAGAGAGGATTGTGCCGGCAACTAAATTCAATTTTTCTCAATACTCGATATACTACCATATTTTCAAGAGATTAACCTAACAGACTGTTTGCTTTCTCTTCCCTCGGGCACATAATTTTCCAGTTAGGAGGATTGTCTAAAACAAGAGTGAACATCCTTAAGTTTCTCCTATTTCCCAGGTTCGACAAAAGCAGAACCAAGGATATCACATGGCACGAGCGCAGATGACAGAAGTAACAGATTTTTAGACTCAGGTGTTAATACATGCTACCATCCCAGGAGCATGTCTATCTGGTATGCAAGTTATAGCTGGATAGACAACCTTATTCACTTAGAAAAGTAGGTTGTGCACAAATAGTAAGTTGGCACTGATAAAGTAACCCAAGTACACATACAATTACAAAGGTGTGCAGCTCTGTTTATACCATAACAAGTACTCCATATAAAACCAATCATAAAGCGAAAGCAGATGAGCCCAGAAAAACTTCACGAATATAAGCTAATCGACACTGACACAATGGTGTTTTTTAAAACAAATGATGTTTGGTAGATACAAAAGCAGCTTAGGAATTCCAAAAAAAAGAACAGTTCGGTCAAAATAAACCTTACATCTGTTTAGTTCCATAGAAGTAGACTAGACGCTTATTTTTAACAGAAGGCAGGCCCCACTGCTCTGGTTCACTTATCTGCAAAGCATGCAAAATTGCAAATTTGATTAAAAAATAAACCCTGAAGTATATCCATGTGCAAGCCTGATGTAAATCCGTAAATGAGGGATATGCAAGCCAAACTTCAACAAGAGGAGTAGATAGAAAAGAAGGAACAAGCCTATAAAGCAGTTCTAGAGCTATTCGAACAAATTTTCTCTCTCAAAAAAGAGTTATCCCAACTGAAGCTACAAGCACCCCACAAATGTGAGGGGAAATACTATATTCTTAAACACCTAAATAAGCAAATAAGCAGAACAGCACAATCCACACTTTGACATGATGCCTTCTTGGTAAATACTAAATACAGGGATAAAGGAAAGTATGCATGGATGTCAACGTAACAGTTCTAACTGAGCATGAAATATGGAAAAGAATTACCCAAGCATCTTAAGAAACAAATTGCTTAACCAAGTATCGAATATATACCGTACACTCGATAAGATGAGAGAAAAAAACGGAAAGATTATAAGGTGAACAACAAGTCATGGAACACCAGTGTGCAGTTTGATTTCTGGTGCATCCAAACACCTAAACAAAAAATAATATATGCATCGTGTACTTATTACAGCTCGATGAATTCATTAGCTGAAACAGATATTCAACAAGGTTACGTCTCAAAAGAAGAAAATATTGAAGGTAACCACTGGTCATGGGACAAAGAAATAAACCAATGAGGAAAAAAAATAATAGTCGGAATCTGCAATATCTATACATCTATAAAATATGTGGTATAACATTTACAGACCAAATCCAACAGCTAATCACACAAGTAACGAGCCAAATCTATAATCGGTCACGAGTTAAATCAAAACAGTCGACCTAAAGGATCAGCACCAAGTTGTCAAGCATACTAAACAGTGATGCATGTTTCGGCATAAGCACGAGTAATAGTTTAGTTCTTTGTCCCTGACTTTCAAGATAATTTCATGCTAATCAAGCAATTATAAAGTTCACGGTTTACATGCCAAGGTGAAATCATAATTTGTTCACATAACACAGAGAACCTCGCACCAGTACATACTTTTAAGCAAGAAGGTCCTAAGAGCAAAAAAAAAACACTTGGAATGAAATTCATAGCTGTAACTAATAAATTTGAAAGAGCACATCACATAGAATAAAAACATGTATGTACAAACTTCCAAGATCGAGCGTGATCTATTATAGTAAGTGACATGTCCAGAGTTCAAGCAAAGCTAGGAGCCTAAGACATATCACCCAAATCCTACCTGATTCTCAAGACCATGTACCCTCTTAAAAAACAAGCAAGGGCAAATCTCAGAAAGAAACCAGCAGCTAACTAAGAAGTACAATTAAATGAAGCTGGATAGGTCAAATAGCATTAAAACTTAGGAGTACCGCCAAATCTCAAATTCCGAACAGCTGGGCAAAATGAAGCAATAAGTGGCATCTTTGACTCGGAGATCCATTATTTCTTAAGCATGCAGTATCATCATTAACCCTGTCTACCACATCTAGCGGGTAAGCAGCAAGGAAACCACGAAACTAGCAGAAATTAACAGCTAAACCGACCAAATCGGGCAAGATACCATCAAAGAACCTAAGGATTTAGCAAAAATGGCGACCACGAGCTGGGATTTCCACCCTCGAAAGAAACCCTAAGCAAGCCAGCTCCAGAGTCCCCAAGCCGCAGGCCCCCTAGCAACTACCGAGGCTACAGATCAGAAAGAGGGCCCAACTCACCATGGCCGGCCACGCCGGGAAGCCCTTCATCTTGGCGAGCACGAGGTCGCCGAGCTTCCACTGCGCCGCGGCCGCCGCGGCCGCGGCAGCCGCGGACACGCCGCGCTTCCTCCTCGCGGGCGCCATCGACCTGCCGGCCACCAGCCAGCCCGCGCCGCCGCCAGCACCACCAGCAGCTGCTTCAGCACCAGCACAGCCAGCGACCAGAGCTCAGAAACCGCCTCCGGGGCGGAGGGTTAGCGCCTAAGGTCGTGTGGCGGCAGCAGGCCGCGGCTCGGGCCGGAGGCGGCGGGGCGCCCGGCGGCCGTCCACCCCCTGCTCCTCCTCTTCCTCTTCCCTTGGGCTTCGTTGGCGGCGGCAGCAGCTAGGGGGATTTTATTATTTATTTATTCGCTTCTCCTCTGCTGGGTTGATTTTCTTGTTTCTGGTAGTGTTTAGAGTTGAGGAAGAAGAGTATGCGTGGGTGGTCCGGTGGGGGAGAGGGAGAGCGTGGGAGGGGTGGAGTGGGAGTGGCGGTGCGCGTGAGACAGACACAGAGCTAGCCAGCTATGTGGACGGAAAGCCTTTCGCTGCCGCCTATGCCCATCTCTCCATATCCGCACTCGGCTCGAGTTGGACACAGCTCGAATTTTCGGTCCTCACCACAGTCAAAAGACTTATTTCAACCGCCTAGAAAATTACTCCCTCCTACTCCTTCCGTTTCAAAAATGAAAGTAATCTAATTTGTAACGGAGTGAGTATATTACAGTATTAGTTAGTTCAATGAATGTCTAACATCAAAAATATTCATGTAAAGAAAAAGAATGGATAGTAGTATGTATGAAGAAATTTAAATATATTTGCCACCATTATATTTTGGAAGACAGTCAATAATGTGAGGTATGCAATCGTCATCGAGGAAGCTGTTTAACTATGGTCCATCGAGTTCAAGTAATGGGAACTTTGTTGTAGACTATGTTTCGCAGGGTTGTTATTGAGGATTCTATTCTTTTCGCTTCTTTAAATTCTTGGTCCGGTCCTTCCCCTTGTCCATGACTGTGACCATCTTGACGTTTCTCTTCGCGGTCTCTTGGGACTCCTTTCGGTAGGAACAAGCCGACAATTAGGATGGTTTACCCTTGTGCCTTGTTGATTGTCGTGGCAAATCTGAGCATGATCATGAACTATGCTCTATCGAAGCTATGACAGATCATCTCCTCACCCTGAAATGCTTGACCATGTGCAGATTTATTCTATCGACATTGTCGCTCTTTGTGAGGAGGATTGCTCGAGAAGTCATTTAATCTAAATTTTTCATGGTGTGGTCTAGGGAAGGAAACACATGGTCAATCAGCTTATCTATCTTAAACTTAAACATGTTTGAAAGACCATTTCACTCCCAAAATTGTTTTGGGGTTTATAACAACACAATTTGTTATCAAATGTGTCCTAAGTTGTTTTAGATTGAAAGGATGAAATGCATGGGACAGTTGTCAGCCCCTCAAAAGTGAAAAGAGTGATCTTGCTTCATTTTATTATCCTTTTTGTAAATAGAAAAAACAGACTATTAAGAGGGCTTGCACATTGGAATATATGGTGGAATCAGCATTGCACATACACAAACTCTATTGTTGCACCCACTTAACCTTCCCATTTCTCGCGCAGTGAGAGAACCCATCTTAATCATGTTGTTTCTGCTGACAAGTTTCAGGCAGGAACTTCCTGACTAGAGCAACAGAAACTTTCGAACCCTATTTCCTCTCCTCCTCCTCTCGTATGTGACGAGTGGTGTCTCTCTCTGGAATGGGTTCGGAAGTAATTCCACAAGTAGACCGGAAATATCCGGTGGGACGGAACTTCCGACCCCCTACTACAGAAGCGGCTAGATTTTGGGTACCTATATAAAGCCTTCTCCTCCATTAAAACTAACTATAAATGCCCTAGACCTCTCATTAAAACTAATCATTGAATCGTGGTCACAAGCCCTACCTACATACACATTCACTAGCAGGTTACGAAACACCGACATGGTGAGTGCAAGGATGAGGAGAGGAGGCCAACGCTGATAGTGGTGAGGTGCAGGGAAGGGAGGCCCGCTAGTGGGGAACAAAAGAGGCTCGTCCATGGAAGGAGTATGGAGGAGGACCAACAATGGGTGGAGGGGAGAAGGGAGTATAAACAACAATGTGCGGGAAGGAGAAGACGAGGAGGGGACATGCATGGAGAATTAGAGCACAGAGAAGGAGATGGATGGGAGGATCGAGGAAGAGATTGAGCGGCTAGTTAGCTGCTGCTTGCGAGAGTCGATGTGCCAAGAAAGATGTAGCAGTAGAAAGAGATGTGATGTCAAATTAGGAGATGCCACATGTTATAGCCTTACTGATGTAGCGAGAAATCGAGAGAGAGAGAGAGAGAGAGAGAGAGAGAGAGAGAGAGAGAGAGTCAGGACAGACATGTTTTTACTTGTTGTGTACTCTACTATTGATTGCTAGATTGATGTTTGTAATGGCCATTATTGGGCGTGAGAGACCAGACAAAGAGTGAGACACATACATATTTGTTAGAATACTATTATTTTGATTTCATAAATCATTATGAACTCTCAAGTTGTTAGATTACGTATTGCTTTGTTTATGTGAACGGTTGTGTTTTATAGAGATTGTGTTGAAAATGAATATAATATAGATACTGAGATTTGCGCTTCTAGATTACTATTATTATGATTACAAAAAACACTACGAACTCTCATGTTGTTAGATTACTGATTGCTTTGTTTATGTGAGCAGTTGTGTTTTTATAGAGATGTGTTGAAAATGAATATAATATAGAGACTGGAGATTTGCGCTTTCATCATAACAGAGCAAACCGAAGCGATAATTTATGCAGAGAGCTCCCCAAATGGATGTACGGGGAGTCAAATTTGCCGCTTTCATTGAACTTGATCTAAATAGATAAGACGCCACTTGTCCGTTCGAGCGGAGAATGGCGAAATGGTAAACTGAGATTAGGATTACGTAGCTCGATTGGTTTGGGGAGAGGGATATTTGGGTCACCCAAAAACAAAAGTTGTTTAAAAATTTGTTGCGTTTTTCATCCAAAAGTTTTGGGCCATGAGTAGGACCTTACCTCTATAAGAGCATCCACAATGGCTGGACGCTAATCAAGACACTAATTAAGACGGTCATTGCAAGCACGAAGCGCCGGTAGCCTGGAAGGATCGTTTTGCACATACTTATCAAGCATCAGACTTTTATTTATGCGTTGATGCAATAAAAACGACCAAACAGCTAGGATTTATTCCTGGCACCCGCAAATAAGCGCCCCATTATGCCTGATCTAAGGGGTACAACTTTAGGTTAATTTGGTGTGCGATTTTCCTCGCTTAGCATTGAACCGATACACCTATGGCGGGTCCTCCTAGAACGAGCATGCATGCCAACGAGTATTTGACGCTGCAAGTGATACGCTTGACTGTGCCATGGATTTTTTTGTTTAGTCCCACCGAAAGTTTTATGCTACGGCCGCTATATTGCGTGGATGTTTGAACGAGTTTCTTTATTTGAATAGACACATTTTTTGTCTTTTATATTGACTAGTGAAAGGACACGTGCAACGCACGTATAATATTAAGACGTGTATTAACAAATTATTGCGTAAGTCCAATCCAGTTAAATTATCGAAGTGAACCGACAATATAAGAAATCGTGACGAAGGTGAAGCAGTCTATTCATCAAACCAAATATGAATGTAAATGCCTTATCTATGTAAAGTCAATTTATTCGCCTTTTAATGTAAATAAATTATCATCATCGTCCAAATTTTGAAAGAGAAAAGTCAAGGTTTTCTGATCCAAAAAATGAATTATATATATGAGTGGTGATAAAAAAATGACAATCACACAAAATAAACATCACTCCACACACATATATATGATGGTCGGCTTCAAAAGTTCATTGCTAAACAGAGGCTGGCCACTATACTTTTTATTTAATTTTTTGAACTCTCATATCTAATCTAGGTGCAGCAGATTGATTGATGCAGCTCCTCCTCTCCTTCGTTTATGCTGTTTCTGCCCTTAGCTTGACAGTCTTGTCGTATTTGATTACTGAACGTGGTCACAGAACGCATGTCCCAAAAAAGCAGAACAATAACACTCCCTGAAACAAATTGCAGGTGTACAGCCAGCCGATCTACCAGTTGGCGGACAGGTACTTTGCGCGGTACCCGGGGAGCGGGTTCGTGAACGACTTCCACATGGTGAAGCTGCCGGCCTGCCGCTGCTGCCGGCGTAGCGGATAAACCTGATGCGTGTCTGTTTCCGGACGCTGTACGTGGCGAGGGAGTGGGGCAGGCGTGGCGCGGCACTCCAGCACGGTGGCTGTCGGGGAGGCGATCCAAGGGAGCGGGAGGGACGCGGCCGAACTCGCCTGGTCGAGGACGGCCGTGCGCGACGACGTCGGCCACGCTTTTTCAGTTCCTTTTCATTAAAATCGGAATCCACGGCGTGGGGAGTGGGTACAGAGGTTTCTGCACGCCGCTCTCTGCCGCTAGGCGTCATCTCCATGCCGTCGTACGCCTCCCCGCGCGCAGCTTGGCGTCGCCGACCACTGCGATGGCACGTCGAGCTCCAACAGCTTCAAAGCCCAGAACGTGGATGATGGAGTTGGGAGACGGCCACATCGTTGTCCCTGCGAGGAGGCGGTCGGCCTAACTCAGGGAAAGACAAAAATAACGATTCGGAGATGAGTGGCAATTTAGTAGTATTATGTGATTTGGTGGGAGGGTAAAACGGGAAAAATCGGACATTGTTGAGTTGTCAAACATTGGGACGATCTGAACTGTTTGATCGGATATTGAACGGTCCAGATTTAAAGTATCCCAACAAGTTTGCTCTTTTAATAGTAGTATAGATATAGGAGAAGCAAACAGGTGGTGGATGAGGCCAAAAGAAAAAAGGCCATTCATGCCATAAAAAGCAACTTAAGATATAATTTCCGTGAGATGCCTAGCGCCTATTAGTATCCGGTGTTTGATCTCATCTTTGATCTTTTGGGAAAAAGCCTGTGGGATCAACTCCTCCCCTGACCCCCGACCCCCGACCTAGGGTTCCTCCGCCGCCGCCCCGCCATCGGCGCAGCGTCCCGTCCGGCCGCCGCTCTCCTCTCCCCCTCTCCCCGCGTCCACGCGCGACCGCCGCCCTCGCGGCGGCCGGTCGAGGCTCCTCTCCTTCTCCTCCCGTCCCACTCCTCGCTTTTCCCCTCCCGCCGCCGTCGGCGAGGGCCACCGAGCGCAGCTCGGCCGGGTCGGCGGCGGCAGATCTTCTCCACCCGCGACGTAGGAGGCCTCGCGGGGCGGTGCTCCTCTGACGGCGGTGCTTTCCAGAATGGTGGCGGTCCGGCTATGGCTGGGAGGTGCTCGTCCAGCGACGCTGGCAGTGTGCTGCGGGGCAGCGCAGGGCTGCAGGCGGCGGCGTGCTAATGGCGCCGGCAGCGCCAAGCAGCCCAGATCTGGGCCCAATCTGCGTCGGGCGGGCTGGCCTGCCCAGCCGCTTGCTCTGCGGATGGAGGTGCGGTAGATGGTGAAGGGGATAGCGGCAACCGTGGTCGGCCTGTTGCAGCGTGGTGGCTGGCTTTACGGGCCCGACCGGACTTTGTTGGGACTGGTGTGCCTCTGCGGGGGCTTTACGGGCCTAGCGTGGGCCCGACTAGACCTAACGGGGACTGGTGTGCTTTGCAGCCACGTCCGGTCGACTACGGCCCTTGGTGTTGGAGGTAGTTCCCTCCCGTACGGCCGCGGTACTGCTGACCCTGGTACAAGCTACTTCTTGCCACCGTCTTGGAGACCTCAAGACGATTGCTTCGGTGAGATGACGATGGTGGCTTTGTGACCGTGGTGGCGCATGTTGGTGGGTGGCTAGTCTGGTGGTGTCGAGGTTATGTCCTCGCGGGGCTCTTGTGCTACGGATCGTTCCGGGTTTGTGGATAGGGTTTTCGGGAGAAATCCTTGTCGGCTCGACCGACATCGACGCGGTGCCGCCTCTGGGTGACATCATCCCTTCTTGAAGGGCGTCGTGGCTACCCTTCATCCGCTTCCCTGTGTGTGACGGGGGAAACCCTAGGACCAATCGCTGGTCCGGACAGCAACGTGCACTTCCCTTCTTGAAGGTGCTGCTTGGTTCGCCGATTCGATGCTAGGGAACGTGGTGGTACTTCTTCGGAGAGGGCACAACGGTTGCGGGTCATCGTCGTTTAGTCAATCCGCTTATGTCTCCTTTTTATTTCTTCTTCTTTTTTCTTTGGGTGTGTGTGTTTGCTGCTGCCCCAGCATGTTGTTCGTCCTTGTTGTTGGTTGTATCGGTTGGTTGCTATATTAATATAGCTGGGCTACGGCCTATTTCGAGAAAGGAGCCAGTGGAGCGGTGAACTTGTTGGTGAAAACCCTTATGTTTCGCTCCTTCCAAAACTCCCAGGCCATGAGTAGAACTATGGTTTTGAGGTCTTTGGGGTTCGCCGATGGGGTGATCACATTGCCTGCCAATATTGGAGTACCATGGGCCTCCCCGAGCCCAAATTTTGCATCAGGTAAGGACAGGAAAGCCATGAAGCAACCGCCTGCCATATACGCCGAGAGAAACGACACTCGAAAAGGATGTGCCTAGTAGTATCTGGCAGATAGAAAAAGTTGGCATTGTGTGCTATGAGGCCAACCTCTGACGACCAGACGATTTGATGTCCAGAGCCTGTTCTGCAGTACAAGCCATGCGAAGAAGCTGTACTTCAGAGGGGCCTAGGTTTTCTAGATAATTTTGTCGAAGAAACAGGGGTCAAGCCCAAAATCTGAGACTTTTACGCGGAATTCGGCGAGTAGCATCCATTTGCTGATAAGGACCAAGAGATCGAGTCATTTGCACCTGGATCCAGGGTAATTCTCTGGAGCAGCTCCCACAGGTTGACGAATTGCGAAAGTAGTCGACTGTGAAGTTTTGGAAGGGAATGCCCGTACCCATGAGAGGTTGTGCAATGCATCATGAACACGTTTATTCTTCCGTTTGGATTGAACGAGTTTCTCGATGGTGATATGTATGAACGTCGGTTACATAGTAAGGGGCACTTCTTTTGGGCTACTGATTCTGCATAAGCAGACTTGTGAGTTGCGATCTGTGGCGAGTGCGAGGTCTCGCGGATCTGAAGCGCGGCGGAGTCCTACGTCGATTGTCGGCGGTGAGGAGTCGGATGGTCGCCGGAATCGGCGTCGACGACCACCGGAATGGCGGAGCTCGGCGGCGGCGCGTTACAGAGCACTAGCAGTTATAGGGGAGGTTCCGTTTGGACCGTATACTCACCCTGGAGCTCATGGAGCGGTTGGTGAAGACGTAGAAGGTCGGATGGCAACGACCCTAATAGAGATTGCGGCGGCCGGTGGCGGGGAAGAACTGGACGGCGGGCTCGATTTCTGGTGCCCCAAGATGATTCCTTCGTCCAGGATGGTGGGAACGACGAGGTGGCGATGGGGGAGTGTGATGACGTGAAACACACGTTCGTTGGGAGACCCCAAGAGGAAGGTATGATGTAGTCAGCAGCAAGTTTTCTCTCAGAAAGAAACCAAGGTTATCGAACCAGTAGGAGCAGCAACTCTTCAGAAGGTTGTCAACGGCGCCAGAAAAATAGCTGTCGCAGGAAGTCTGGACTGTTGACGTGGAATCTGCACACAACACAATCAAACTACTTTGCCCCAACGAAACAGTGAGGTTGTCAATCTCACTGGCTTGCTGAAAACAAAGGATTAAACGTATGGTGTGAAAAATGAGTATTAAATTGCAGAGAATGAAAAAGGAACAGTTTGCAGTTTGTGGTTGTTTAATCAGTGTAAAAGAATGGACCGGGGTCCACAGTTCACTAGTGGTGTCTCTCCATAAAAGATAACTAACATGTTGGGTGAACAAATTACAGCTAGGCAATTGACGAATAGTGAGCGCATGACAATGCATATACATGACATGTTGACTACTATGATATTTAATTGGGCATTACGACATAATACATAGATCGTTATCCAACAGCATCTATGACTAATAATCCACCGCCGGGTTGTCATCCGAGTCCCCCGTTGGTATTAAGTTGCAAGCAACGGATAATTGCATTAAGTAAAGTGCGTAATGTAAACAAACACATATGCCCGTGGACATAGCATCGTTAGGTTATCCCTAGTGGCAACAGCACATCCACAACCTTAGAACTTTCTGTCACTGTCCCAGGTTAAACGGAGACATGAACCCACTATCTAGCATAAATACTCTCTCTTGGAGTTACAAGCATCTACTTGGCCAAAGCATCTACGAGTAACGGAAAGCATGCAAGATCTTAAATAACATATAAGATAGATTGATAATCAACTTGGCATAATATTCAATATCCATCGGATCCCAGCAAACACAACATGTAGCATTACAATAATATGATCTTGATCATGTAGGGCAGCTCACAAGATCTAAACATGATGGCACAAAGTGGAGAGACAACCATCTAGCTACTGCTATGGACCTGTAGTCCAAGGATGAACTACTCACGCATCACTCCGGAGGCAGGCATGGCGATGTAGAAGCCTCCGATGACGATTCCCCTCTCCGGCAGGGTGTCGGGAAGAGGTTCTGAACCCTCCCGAGCTAGGGTTGACGACGGCGGCGTCTCTGGATCTTTTCGTGGATATTTGCTCCGGTACCTAGGGTTTTCGCGTCGGGGGGAATAAGTAGGCGAAAGAGCGGCGGCTGCGGACCCCCGAGGGGCCCACACCACCCCAGGGCGCGGCAGAGGGGGGAACCGCGCCCTCGTGGCGTGTGGGGCCCTGGTGGCCCTCCTCTGCTGCTCCTTCGCTCCGTCAGGCGTGTTCTGAAAAAATAGGCACCCCCGTGTAGTTTCGTCCAATTCCGAGAATATTTCCAGACTAGCTTTTCTGGAATACAAAAACAGCAGAAAACAGGAACTGGCACTTCGGCATCTTGTTAATAGGTTAGTCCAAAAAAATGTATAAAAGTGATATAAAGTAGATGCAAAACATGTAGCAATTGGTATAAAACAAGCATGAACATCAAAAATTATAGATACGTTTGAGACGTATCAGAGTGCTCATAAGGGCTCGAGAGGCAGAAGAACGGCGACTCGTCGGCGAGGTCTCGCAGCGGCGCGATGGGTCTGTCAAGCGTGATGAGAGGAGCATACCTCTTCAGCACTCTCGGTGGCATTTGTTTGTAAATTAGCACAACTTGGAGGGTACCTTGAATACCGGTTCGATGGGTCAGCAAAGAAGCTGCGGAAGCTGCCCCGAGACAGTTTCTCCAAATACACCGCGGTCGGGCTTCTCGGTGGAAATAAGCGAGATTTAAGCGGGAGAGTTCTTTTAGGCTTCTCCGGTTTGGGGCCTATAAGCAGGCTGAGAAGCCCAGTAGAAGTCCCCCTAAGCCTTAACATGGACTCATCAAAGTAGAGAAGCACGTTCTTGATGATATAGCTGCATGACTAAAATATTACTTCCTCTCTTCTTATAAGATGTTTTAGATACTTTAGTACGGACTAATTGAGCGAATCTAGTTTAAAACATGTTATATTTTGAAACGGATGTGGTATTTAATACGTACTCCCTCCGCATCAAAATATAAGACTCTCTAGTCACTTATCACACACATGTATATATACATGTTTTAGTGCAAGATTCATGAGGAGTAAAAAATAGCAACGCACGAGTAGTAAAATAAAGGGAAACGCTATTGATCAGCCGGAGGATCGATCCTCCGCCTCGTCACGTGCGTGCCTGCGTGGCCACGCGTCCCACCACAACGCTCCCTACCTTATCCCTTCCCTGTCCACACATTCTTTTCCCTCGATCCCCTTCCTCCCGCACCTCTGTCGCTCACCTCCACCACCGCACGCTACCGCAGCTTCGCCGGCTCCCACCCACATGACTCCGACCCTCGCACTGCTCCCCCGCGTCCCTATCCGTGATCCCGAGAGGCTCACCTACCGGCATGGCATCCAGGACGACGCGGATCTGCCAGTGGTGAGGGGTGGTTGACTGGTTGGGTGCTGCCCTCGACGATGGCGGTGCTACCAAGGGGAAACCGGCGGAGCTACCTCGCGGGCGCTGTTGCTGCAAAGAGCATCCCGTGGTGCTACCAGGAGCACGGCGGTGCGGCTGCCGGCAGAGGCGCCATGCTACCAACGTTGAGGCATGGTGCTCCCTAGGCACAACGGCGTTGCTGCCGTGGTGGAGGCGCGATGCTCCCATGGCGCGGCGGCGTTGCTACCTCCCCTGCCCACGGTGCTACCAGGGGCACGGCGAGCTGCTGCCGGCGGGAGGCGCCATGCTACCAACGTCGAGGCATGGTGCTCCCTAGGCACAACGGCGTTGCTGCCGTGGTGGAGGCGCGATGCTCCCATGGCGCGCCGGCGTTGCTACCTCCTCTGCCCACGGTGCTACCAGGGCCTCGAGGGGCGATGCTACAAGTGGTTGGTGGTTCTGCTGCTAGGCATGGTCGGAGGCGGCTCGCCGGCGCTACGACCAGCGGGTTTCTCCGGCGACGGCGTGGTCGGAGGCGGCTCGCTGGTGCTATGACCGGTGGGGTTCTTCGGCAACGGCTTGGTCGGAGGCGGCTCGTCGGTGCTACGAGCAACGGGTTTCTCCGGCGAGGGCGTGGTCGGAGGCGGCTCGCCGGCGCTACGACCAGTGGGTCTTTGCGGCTACGGGCTGTGGCTCCGGTGAGGGGCTGCACCCGACGGCCAAGCTCTGCTGCGACGGCGCGCCGCCGGGTCGCACGCCGCCGGCCGCCTCACGCCTCTCACCTCGCCCTCTCGCGCTGCCTTTTTCCGGTTTGCTGCGGTGCGCGGGGTTTATGCGTCACTGGAGCAAAAGCGGGAATGGGGTGGGCTGAAGACGCGCGTGGACGGTCCTGATCAGCCAAATCGGACGGCTGCCGAACCGGAGGTTCGCTTGCTTGCAACCTCCGGAGGACGCTCAGCGCGCCCCTAAAATAAAACACTGTAATCTTTGCTGGAAAATTCACATTCAACCGGAACCTGCTCCAAATCCAAAAGTTGCCGTATTGCCGTCCCATAAATGCTGTTGAGGGCCCACGTGACGAAAAGGGTCATTCACATTTGCTTGCCGGACTCGTCGGAAACTTGGACGGAGACGGCCGGACAGCCTGTGCCACTGCTCCACGGGCCCTACCGTCAGCATCAATTCATGATCCCGGCACACCGCCGCTATAATAGTTCGGACATCAAAGACACACACGGAAATCCTCTCCCTCTCTCTCCTCTCGCTCTCTCTAAATAAACGCGATAAAAATCGACGAAGGATCCGGGAGGACTTCCGCCGTCCGGGAGGCGAAGAGATGGGTGCGGCCGAATCCGTGCCGGAGACCTCGCTACATGAATTCACCGTCAAGGTACGAAGGATCTCCCTCGCGGGATCACAGCGCCTCCCCGCATGATTTTTCCTTCTTCTCCAATTTATTTGTGGGGAAAAAAAATCGGAGCAGGATTGCAACGGCAAGGAGGTCTGTCTGGAGACGTACAAGGGAAAGGTCCTCCTCGTCGTCAACGTCGCCTCCAAATGGTTGGTGCCCGTCTCCTCTCCGTTGCAGTTTCATGGGAATTTTCTGCTTCTTGTTGGCGTGTCGAGCACTAAAAACTGTTCTTTTGTGATTGCCATCAGCGGGTTCACGGAGACCAATTACACGCAGCTGACGGAGCTTTATCAGAAGTACAGGGAGAAAGGTTAGCTTCCCTTCCTGCTTCGTCTCGATTATGCCCAAACGACCAGAGGAAGATGTGTACGGGTGTTTGTCCAAACCATAGCATGTAATCTTTCTTGAAGAAGAGGGCATGGAATTGGTTGGTGCTATAGAGGACCAACCGGCTTCTTTAGTTTTCCATCTTTGAGAAGTGTGATTTTAGCTTCACCTTTGGAGCCACACAAATGTCACACCAAAGGCATAGGAAGTGCATGGCTCAAGTAAATGTTTACAAGTTCATCTTGCTACTGATACGTGTCTTTTGTTTTTGGCAAATAAATATTCTGCATCCAGTGGTATGTTAGAAATTGAAAACATTCATTTGTTCCAATTTTCTGTAAGGAGAATATAGTTTGGCAGTTTAACTCATTCAATCTGAACACTTTCTGATGGAAAATTTGGATATCTAATTTCGTAGCCTTTTTTGGGAACTAGACTAAGGGTCTGAAAAATCTCGAAGGAAATTCATTGTCCAGTATGTTGAACTGTTAGATTACTCCCACTAATATATCCTAGAGGTTTTGGTTTTCCTGAAAAAACACAAAAGATTTCCATCTCGATGCATTGATAGAAAGGAGTTATAAGGAATACCCAGAAGAAGGCTAGCATCCCCTTGAGGATAAGAAAAGTCAAAATTAACTCAGTAAAATAAAATTGAGGTCTTTGGTTTCCGCTAGACCATGAGTGAGCCCTGCTTTGATCGCGTCAACAAGAAGGGGAATAACTGGCTGAGTGTCTTAGAAGATGCAGGCGCTCCACTGCTTCCATGTCCACCGTGTTATGAGCTGTGTTATACAAGATACAGCCTGTTGGGCAGTGGGCGTTCTACCGAACCATATCTCACCCCGAACCGCTGTAGTATCTGCCAGCAGCCAAGCGGCTTCTCCCGAATTTCCTGAACAATAACCATAATTTTATTTGGAATTACTCATTGTCAAATGGGCCTTGTATTTTCGATAAAAAAATGGGCCTTGTATTTTCATCGAAGAATAGAATAAATTGCTTGCATTGCGCAAACTTCATTCTTAAATGATTTTATCATGACAAGCATTTGTTGTGAATTTTAAGTATGTGTACTTAAATATAAGTACTGGCGTACTGTTATGAAGAATAAATCTTCTAGAACTTAACTGACTCTGGTTTGCGAAGAAAATTATGATGACAGATTGATAGTCCTGCATGCAGCAGGCTCATTCACAATCTTTCATCAAATATTACTCTGTGAGTTCAGTATATATGTAACGGACGAATTGCCTCTTACAGTTCTAGATAAGATAATTTTGTTTGATTTGGTTGTCATAGTCTATAGAATTTAAGCTGTTGTATAGTTTATTGATCTTCTTGGATAGGCTGAAAACTAATCTTGCTTCCAAAACGGCCAGACTTTGAGATCTTAGCATTCCCGTGCAACCAATTCTTGCGACAAGAGCCAGGCAGTGCAGAGCAGATAAAAGATTTTGCTTGCACAAGATTCAAAGCTGAATATCCAGTTTTTCAGAAGGTAAGCACTATGCCTGACCTGCTTGATTGTCAAGAGGCTTCTCAGATTTTTCCAGTAATGAAGCTCTCTTTGTAGTTAGAACATAATCTCTCCGCCCCAAATTAATTGAAGTTCTATAGGGTTGTCCTAAGTTAAACATCTTTATCGCTGACCAAGTTTACAGAAACATGTGCTCATATCTACAAATATCAAGAATGTAACAAAATTAATTTGGTGTTGTAGATGTTGATATATTGTTTTCTATAAATTGGGTCAAAATTAGTTAGAACAGACAGCATGGATGTGAAAAGTCATGCCTTGTGGTTTAAGACATATGTTTGGATATGAGTTCATGTGTGGTAGAAACAAAAAGTAAATATGGCTATATTAGGTTTGATCATAGTTTTTTGGTTTGGGATATTGTTAATAGCCATTACCTAAACCTAATTAATTGTAGGACTGCTATTCATTGGAAAAGGATCAATATTTGACTATCATTTTGCAGGTGCGTGTAAATGGCCCAGATGCTGCGCCGCTTTACAAGTTTTTGAAAGCTAGCAAACCTGGTTTGTTTGGTTCAAGAATCAAGTGGAACTTTACCAAGTTTCTTGTTGATAAGAATGGAAAAGTCATCAGCAGATATGCAACTGCCACTGCTCCATTTTCATTCGAGGTATTTCTTACCCTCCGTCCCTCCCACTCCCCCTTCCCATATGTTATACTATTTTCTTACACATTGGTCTCAAATTTGCAGAAAGACATCCTGAAGGCGCTTGAGGAGGAACATATTCCCTCCGTCCCCGACTCGCAGAAGACGCTTGAGGAGGAACAAAAGTAGGCGCTTGCAAAAGTATCCTCGTTGTAATATCTAGACCTCTCCCTGGCAGAAAAGTAATGTGATAATTCCATTGTATGAACTTTGTGCTTACTGTATTTTTGATTTTCGTTTATGTATGTAGGAGATATGTAGACGCTACTTTATTTGTACCGCTATCCCGTGACTTGCCCATACCGCTATGCCGTGATTTGTCCTTTTTTTTTACTTCGTTGAGGATGTCAAGACACTGAGTAACTGTAATTATATGCAGTTAATGTGAGTTTTGTGTTTGTGCTTCATCATGTTCCAAGTAATGCTTCATGGTCATGCTGTTGGACCGCCAGGCTGTTTTGGATGCGATTCTCTTTTCAGGAATCTGGTAGTTCATGCATATTGCATGGCCGTATAGCGTATGCAAATATGAATCTTTCAGGTCCTGAAACTATGCCAAGAAGTCTTTAGCTCAGATTGGTCAGACCGCAGATGAAAAATTACTTGACAGATAAACCATTAGAACTGAGAGCACAACAAATATAAATGTTCGGCACAATGATGACGCCCAGGTTTCTGAACCGTAGAGGAAGAACATTTTGACAGAAGTGTTCGTTATCTTGCAACAATTGTTTCTTTTAACTTGTGTCAAACTCTAGTATAACAACCCAAAAGGGAAGAGCAAGAAAGCGGCAACATCACACTAGCTAACCTTTTTCACTAAATTACAGAATTAACTAGTAATAGTAATCCATAGGAAGATTAGATTGCGACTACATGTGAGTGAACAAAGGAAGAGGAAACATAAGATGTGACCAGTTTACCAACCCACCAAAGAATCTCCAGGCTAAAGTCGCGCCAACCGCGAATACATGGGGCTGCCTCAGACTTCACCAGAAGCATCCTCCTGCAGAGGCGTGCCCTCGGAGCTTTTGACCGCGGCCAGCTTTTCTGCCAACCTTTGCTCCAGTGCCCTCTGACCCCTTTCTCTGAAGTGAACCAAGAGCAGTCAGACGGCCTGGTCGAACGAGATTAGGCGTTGCAACCATGATGGTGACTTACAAAGCAGCTTAACTGATACTAAAACACAGTAACTTCATCGGCAATATAGTAGTGATTTGCTTGGGAGTTCCATATTGGAGCACAGCATTTGTAACTAGGGGTGCATGCGGAAGGCAAATTTTCAGGTTTTATGTTCATGTCAGTTTTTTCTCTTCCTCCACCAAAAAACAGAAGTATAAATCCTGTAGACTATTGAGTAGTTTCCCGCAGTTCAATAAAAGCAACGTTGTATGATCATGTTGCAAAACGTTGCACAATGGACTACATATTATGAACAAGAACAGGAAAGTCGCACCTTCTCCGGTTTGACATAACGGATTCTGAGCTGGGCAATAATTCATCCAATACTTGACCTTTGCCTTCAGATCGTCCACAAAGAAGTTTATGAAACATAGAAGCTATTCGGTCTAATATTGGCCTGCGTGTTTTAATATATCAGCAAGAAAGTCTTCTAGAAATTCTTTTATGAAACAGAATCAGATAAAAAATCTTCTCAGCTCATGAACCCAAATATAGACGACCAAATGTGTTTCTTGGGGAAATTTCTTAACATGTATATATAGCGGGTTAAGAAAATCTAGTAGTAAATCTTTTTATAAAAAAATAAGACTGGGAAAACACGTTGTTGATGAACTGATTTCTGTTAGATGGACGTGCGAATTACTGGGGCTAAGTGTCTCCTCTAGTTGGCAGAGTGGTAGGGCAATGCATTGTTTTTTTCTAGAACATTCTTGAAATTCTGTTTCATATATATTTTGATTTATGGTCAAATGCTATTTGTTAGTCCATGGGGTATTCTACAATGTTTCAAGTATTTACGGATATTCTGTGCAATTGATTTGCATGTCTTATGATATACATAAAATGTACAGTCTCTAGAGATAACTTGGAAAAAATAGTACCTCAAAAATTCAGGGAAGAAGCTAGAGAATGAGAATTCATCACTTGGGTCCCCTTTTAGGCCTGCTTCCAGCCTCTTTTGGAAGTAACGCAGGTAAACCCAACTAGTGTAGATTCCAAACAGTATGATTGGAAGGTAAGACATTGATTCCTTCAAGAAGAGGCTTACAGAAACCGAGATAAATGCAACAAGAGACGGAGTCCACTGAGTAAAAAGAAGAATTCAGGTGTGAGGAAACCCTTGAAAATGATAACTGAAAACAATTTGGATGAATTTTCTCTTTGATAATATATGTGGACAAACACCTTTGCCTTTATCTTCAGTACACAAATATTAAGCTCCTGATCAGGTATAATTTGCTTGATGCCCACCAGGAATCCTGAAAGAACTCCATAGAATCCAGAAAGAGGTGTGTAACTGCAGAATCAAACAGATGCAATGCCAACATTAATGAAATAACATGAAGATTGAACATTAAGAGGTCATATTGCTGTATCTCTGCAAAACATTGCTCCGAGGCAAGGTAGATTGCTCAGGTTGCTGCATATCAGTTACTATACTATCATGAGGAGCAAGGGTAGGTAGAAAATTCTATCCATGCACTCATAAACATGTGCTATTTACAGAACCGTTTCAAGATGCAGCACTTTACATAATTGTACACTTACAGGTAGATCTCCTGCTGTGTTATGTAGTACAAAACAACAGCAGTTACAAATACGCAGAATGAAGTGAAGATATTGACAATGAAAATGAACTTCAGCAACTCCTTGGCACCCCATAAAGGCTCCAATAACTTCCCAAATAGAAGAAGACCAACTATGCTCACAATCACCTGGAATGGCGCAATCCTTGTCAGATAAGGTTGCAGTTCCACTGATGCATTGGGTAAATAAGATTCATGACATTGTGGTGTGATAACTGTCTAGGTAAAGAGCCTAACATAACTGGGAGATAACAGATTTCTTTTATAAAGGGAGGTATCAACATGACATGACATGACATGTATTTAACTTCCACAGTAAGCTCAACATATAACTCTGCAAACAAATTTCTTCTAGCACCATCTTCTTACATTTCCACTATTTTAATCTGAAGATTTAGTTCCATAGAGACAATATTTAGATAACACGGATACACGAAAGAGAAGTATTAACTTCTACAAATAAAACATGCTCAACAATATTCTACTCCAAAATATCTTCCAACCACCATTTAGTTACATTTACTTCTTCTGAAACGTTTAGTTCCATAGAGAAAAATTTACACAAAGAGTAGGTACAAAATAACGTATCAGTCGATTATATGTGAAGAGCAAAACCTACCCCTGGAATTGTTTGCTCAATATAACCAGCTGTTATGAGGTTCCAACCAAATGGGATTGTTCTGTAGAAAATACAGATTTAATTAATCACTGGGAAACAATCTCCCCTGACCATCCAATTATTGCAACTAAGCACTGACTATTGCCATAACCATTCTAATTGGACAGAGCATGTTGTACAATTTCTTGCGATGCAGGCAGAAGTAGATAAAGAGTTTAAGTAATCTGGTGGACTGGGTGGGTTCTAATAGTAGGATTCGGTAAGCACCTGGCGGGGATGAGGGCGAGATAGGTGGCAGCTGAAGGGAACAGCTGGATGGAAATGTGGCCGAGAAAGAGGATGACGGCGAGGCCCTTGCACAGCTTGGTGAACCCAGTGAAGAAACTTGCGCTCTGCATCAGCGAAATCATGTAGACACCAGTTAGCTGCAATCTACAGTAGTTGTCAGGGATGACCACTAGACGGGTTGGAGCGCAAGCGAGACGTGGGCCAAGAGGGATGGGGAGGTGCGGCTCCATACCGCTGCGGGGAGCGAGGCGGAGGCGCTCATCGGCGCGGCGGCCATCTTCCCTCCGGCGGCTCGGGAGCAGAACCAGCCGGCGGCCCACGGATCTCAGAGGTCCCTCGAGTCGAGGTGTGATCGGCGGCAACGATCTCGCCGTGGGGAAGGTGGAGAGAACGAGGCCAGCTCCCCCGCCCCTGGGTTTTATGGGTTTGGTTCACGCCGACTAGTGGGGGCAAGATTTGATTTGACGGTCCGTCGGGTTTTCCTTGGGTCAACCCAATGCGATGCCCGTCTCAGCTAGTGTGCCTTCACAATCTCAGGGCATCTCCACTCGTTGTGCCCCAGACCGAAAAACGGCGCTATTTTGTCCCGTCTGGGGGGCAACGGCGTTATTCTGGTTTCTGAGGTGGCCCGATTCACAGCCGTGCCCAAACCCAAGCCTTCGGCCCAAATATTCAAAAAGACGAAAATATGGCAAACTAGGCGAATTTCATTCATATATGGCGAAAATTCGCCGATTACATATTACAAACTTAAAATAAAAACATAATAAAAGATAACTTGGCGATCTACGCCGTTCTACATGCCCAACTGGCTGTAGAACACGATGTAGTCGCCGCCGTCGCCGTCGTCGCCGTCGGAGCCGCTCCCAGCGGGTTTGCTGGGGCCTTCGCCGGCGTCTCCGCCGTGCCACCTGCTCGGCCCGGGCGCGCTGGGGGCGTCCTCATCCTCGTCACTCGGGTCGAGGATGTAGTACTCCGGCGGCGGCGGCGGAGGCGGAATGCGACGGCCGCCAGTAGCCGCCGCGCGCTCGCGCTCCAGCTCCTCGAGGATGCGCCGCTGGCGCTCCACCTCCTCCTCCGCGTACATCCTCGCCGACCATTCGTCGGCGACGTCGTCCGGCGCCGGGAGAACCTCGTTGAACGAGGCTTCGAGGGCGAGCCTCTCGCCGGGGAACTCCTCCTCCGGCGCCCCTATCCTGGCCGCCGCCCTGAGGTAGTCCGGCGGCGCCTGCCACTCTTCCGGCGCCTGTGAGAGGGAGGAAGACGGCGAGAGAATGGTTTGGCTGTGCACGGCGAGGAGAGGGGATTTTATAGCGCGTTTGGAAGGCCAGACGGAGCGGCGGTGGCGCGCCATTACTGCGCCGCGTGCCCCGCGATTGGACGACTCGGCCACGGCCGCTCACTGGGCGCTGGCCACGCCATTACTCCGGCAGCCTTTGACCGGCGCGGGAGCCGAGAGGATGAGGACGCGGCCACTCACGAGCGGTTATGTTTCCGCGCCATTTCGCCTGGTCGCTGACAGCGCTGGCCCGCCTGTTTTGCGCTCCATTTCTGCCCCCCAGGCACAACCCAATGGGCTGGGTTCCGCCTGTGTGCGCCGGCGCCAAAACGGCGCTATTTTGGCTACTGGGGACGACTGGTAGAAAAACGGCGCTATTTGGCCCAAAACGGCGCTATTTTGGGCCCTGGGGGGCGCTGGGGGGACGGCTGGAGATGCCCTTACGGGAGCGCCTTTGCGGCGCCCGTTGGCGCCGCGGAAGCGATGCGCTGCCTGAAGGAGCTCGCGTGAAGGCATAGTTGGGCCGGCCCACGACTTCTGCGCTGGTGCTGCTTCTTCAAACTGTTTCGCGCGCTGCTTTAAGCTAGCAGCCAGGGTTCGATTGTTGGTTCTGATACCTTTTCGTTTCTTTTTCTTTAAATTACTGATTCTTTGCTATCTCATGAAATTTCAAAAGTTCGCAACCAAATATTTAGAATTGGTGATTGATTTATATTTTTTTGCAGTGTTTGACTATGGAACCATTTTAATTTTGAACCATTTTAAATTTTCGAAAAATCGGAACCATTTTTTCTTTCGGAACCATTTTCAAAAATCGGAACCATTTTTCGGTTCGGAACCATTTTCAAAAAGGAACCATTTCTTCGGTTCAGAACCATTTTTTCGGTTCGGAACCATTTTCAAAAATCGGAACCATTTTTTCGGTTTGGGACCATTTTAAAAAAGAAACCATTTTTTCGGTTCGGAACCATTTTCAAAAAGGAACCATTTTCGAAAAATCGGAACCATTTTTTCGGTTTGGAACCATTTAAAAAAATCAGAACCATTTTTTTGGTTCGGAACCATTTTCAAAAAGGAACCATTTTCGAAAAATCGGAACCATTTTTTTTTGGTTTGGAAGCATTTTCGAAAATCGGAACCATTTTTCGGTTCGAAACGATTTTAAAAAAGGAACCATTTTTTTTGGTTCGGAACCATTTTCAAAAAAGAACCATTTTTTCGGTTCGGAACCATTTTCAAAAATCGGAACCATTTTTTCGGTTCGGAACCATTTTCAAAAAGAAACCATTTTTTTTTGGTTCGGAACCATTTTAAAAAAGGAACCATTTTCGAAAAATCGGAACCATTTTTTTGGTTTGGAACCATTTTAAAAAATCGGAACCATTTTTTCGGTTCGGAGCCATTTTCAAAAAGGAACCATTTTCGAAAAATCGGAACCATTTTTTTTTGGTTTGGAACCATTTTAAAAAATCGAAACCATTTTTTCGGTTCGGAACCATTTTCAAAAAGAACCATTTTAAAAAAGAAACCATTTTTTCGGTTCGGAACCATTTTCAAAAATTGGAACCATTTTTTCGGTTCGGAACCATTTTAAAAAAGAAACCATTTTTTCAGTTCGGAACCATTTTCAAAAAGGAACCACTTTCAAAAAATCGGAACCATTTTTTCGGTTTGGAACCATTTAAAAAAATCGGAACCATTTTTTTCGGTTCGGAGCCATTTTAGGGTTCGTCGCCTGATTCTTGGATTTGGCTGGTCATCCTGGCCTGGCTGCTGGGATCCCAAGCTGTGGCTTGCTAGTCAGTCAGCAGGGAGCAAGCACTTTAAAGAACGGGCTTCGTGTTTGATTGGTGGCGTCAACATTCCAGCCGGCCGAGGCCGGCCAGCCTCAGCGCAGCGGTTCATGGCGTTAGGATTAACGTACCATGAGACTGCTAAGCCTAATATCCAATATCAGTTACTGATCTTACTCAGAAATGCCGTTTTGGCTGGAGTCACTGGAAGCTTATATTGGGGCCGGTCTTAGTTTGGTTTCTTGTGCCGTCACTGACTGATGTGGAGCTGCTCATTAGTTTACGACCAAAGTGTTTGACAGAGCAATTAGAAAACCCTGAATCGAGGCTTTTGATGTCACCCACCATAGACCTTACAGAAGACCGGTCTCTTTCTGGAGGCAAGATTCGTTGGATCATCGAGAGACAATCAGATACCAAGATGATATTTTTTTTCTGAAATCGTTGTCCCTCGTGATCGTCAGAGCTCGCCGAATGGCAATAGCTTCAGCAAGTTCAGGCGAGAGGATGCCGTCAATTCTTTATTTTCACGCCAGCTTGATGGAGACTGTATGATCCCCCACTATCCCCCGCCCATCCGATGTACTGATTGAAAGATAGCAGCATCTACATTCACACAAGCTTGTCTGCCGGTGGTGGAATCCAACGTGGAGTAGAGTAGGAATCACACATGTTGGCAGTCGAGGACTTGAAGCCGGCTACTCGCATCGGATGCAGAAGGCCCTGCCCCTTCGTGGCGTCATTTATAGTCTCCCAGACTGCCAGACATGCCAGGACCCGCCAAGGTGGTTTTTTGAATAGGTGATGCCCTGTCAAGAAATTCAAAAATCCAACGTTTCACATCACAGAAGGATTTCTCGCAGAGCTTAACCTGAATCTGTTCTTTTACAGAGTCCCACACTGCCGTAGCAAATGGGCAGAGCAAGCAGATATGCACAGCACGTTCAGGCCGCCCAGGAGAGATCCATCTGGGGCATCAGACCGATGAGATCGTTTGGGAACACCCTGGCGCGTGCCTTGGCTACTTGACGCGGTCCAGGGCGTCTTTTCTGTTTTGACAGTTGCAGTTCATGTATCCTACCGGCAGTGATTGAGTTCATCTGCTCCTAGTTTAAAAAATAAATCATGTTCTCTGTGTGCATCAGATGAGCTCTTTCACACACCTGGCCTGATAGTTGAAAGGAGATCAGGAAACCTAAGAATTCAGACCAACTTCATAATCATAGAGGCCTAGACTATAGCCACATTGAGGTTACAAACACAGAAGACATGTTGTTACAGCACTGCATTTTACAGCAACAAATTCCTTGAAGCACAAAACAAGGCGATGACTGATTGACCTTGGATACTACACAAACAAGGTATACATGACAGATAGTGCCCTTATCAAACATGCAGAACACTCCACCGATAGCAAAAGTCGGAACGATCAGCCGAAGAGAACGACCAGCCTACCACCATAGATTTCATTTTTTTCGAATGATATGAACACTCATGGTGTACTGCTTCTTCTTCTTGAATAGCTCAAAGAGACAGAAATCTCCCACCTTCAAACTGTTGGCACGTGCAAACTGTTTCCACCCTTTCGTAAACCTTCTACGTTTGAACGAAGCAACGCTGCACCGCACTTCCCAATTCTTGCCATGGCGCTCGAGGATCAGTGTTTCATTGTCAAATGGAAGGTATGTGTTGGCGTACTTCGGAGATAGGTACTAAATACATAGGACGAAGTCATATTTAATGCCAATTCGTATAAAACAATTCAATATCTAGTTTGAAACGTTTTACGTTTCCAAACAAATAGTACTTCAGTATTCAGTTGATGGACAGTGCAGTTAAAGTATCTGTAGTCTAGTCGCTAAGTCAGTTATGGTATGCATCATAAAGTGCCACAAAACTTTCACAAATTGAAGAAATTAAGTAGTTGAAACAATATCATTTGCCAAATGCGGATGGCAAAAGAAAACAATACACGTTCAGTAACAGAGGTTTTAACTCACCAGAGCAGGAGGGTTTCCATAAACACTGCTCGTGTTCAAGATACACCCGTAGATGGGGGTTTTCGATTGAATAGCTTGGACCTTTTTTTCCAGTTTATTCGTCTGCACGTCAGTAAGAAGAGTGCCTTTAGGGAGGATGTAACGCGGGACAGACTGCGCTTCGAGGTCATCTTCTGATGATGAAAAATAACCTACAGGCGCACAAATTAACCAAAAATATATAATGCAAAACGTCCTAATTTGCATAGTTGGCTTGGCAGTATGATTTATAAACCTGATGCCTCGGGTGGAGGCCTGGATGAACAGATATTCACAATCTTGTTCCCATGGTTTGACCTTTCACTTTGTGGTGAATTTGTGTGAATATCATCAAAAGTGCTTGAGACGTCAATTAATTCTTGACCAGTATTATTGATGACAAGGCACGATGATACTTTCTCGCAGCCACTCGGGTCGAAGATTAGAACCTCCAACTGAGACATCCCATTGTACTTGAACATCAGAAAATCCCCCACTTTCAAGTCATGAGCGCTAGCAAATGCTTTCCATCCAGATTGGAGGACTAGTTCGTTATAATTACTGGTAATTTGCGCGTCGAAGGTGCAACCGTTGCGTGATTCCAGTTTAATGGTCCTTGCTAATTTCCCCCTAAAGTGTTTCATAAATGCATCTGGTATGGTCTGCAGCAACAAGATAAATACAAAGAAGAGCCCTCATGAGGAAGTAGAAATGTTTTTACTACATTAGTAGAATGGTTGTATGTTCAAAGCTCATTGTCTTGCAGGAAGAAACGCCACCATTTCATGTACTGATCAATGCTATCAATTATTTGAGAACCAAGAGATATTTACTCCTCGCCACAAGATATAGTTCTCAGATATTTTGTTAATGACAAATCGGCTATTCAACGCCACGGAACTAGAACTTTCACTGTACTAGCAGAACTATGATACTATAATGCTGATTAACAACGGTTCAAAATTCGAAAATAAAAAAGAGAATTCCATGGATTCAGAAACATCTGCCATCTGGTTTCATGTCACTTTAAGAACTTGTCTTTGGAGTCGATGAATACAGAAAAATATCATGAACCTACTAACACTTTCTCCGGCTGAGAGGAATTTCAGCAGGAAACAGCAAATTAACAAGAACGTAGTGCAGCAGTGGAAAAAAATCTTACAATTCTTTCACGAAAATCACCAATCATGATTTTGAAGAAATACTGTTCTTGCTCCTCTAAATGATCGCTGCAGTAATCGCCATCCTTCTCCCTTGATCTCTTACAAGGCTTGCCCATCTCATAACCAGATCTACGCCCAGAAGCTTAGCCTAGTAGAAGTTGCAGAAGTCTAAGATTGCGGGAACAAGAAAACAAGAATTTTGGTGTCAGGCTTCAAGGTATATGTTGCGGCAAATCCTTTTACACTTAATCCAGTAGAATAAAACTGCACTGGTTATATAGGAAATAAAATGCGCATCTTCACATGGATTCGATAAGTGATTCATGAAAAGAAAAGGAAGAAAGAAGGGGCACCTTGAAATGGAATGGATTAATCAAACATCCTGAAGAGTCTCCAAACTAGTCACCGACAGGGGCGGAGCCAGCATTTTTTTATCAGGGGGGCCAGAGCGAAAATTAGAACTACAAGGGGGGCCACAGAGAAAAAATATACAACCTTTAGCATAAATTAGCAGGGACTTAGATAGAAATATGAAATCTCAGGGGGGGCCAAGGCCCCTGCTGGTCCCCCCCTGCCTCCGCCAGTGGTCACCGAGAAAGGAAGACAAAAGATTGAGAGCTTACGGTTAATTTTCTATCGACGGGACGGCAGCAATAGTTTGTGCGGTAGAACAAGTGAGCCTCCAGCTTCTACTGGCGGCGCGAGGGATGGGGAAAGACGAAGAAGCCGAGGAGACGAGTTGAACGCACTTTTGCTGAACTGTAGAGCCATAATTGCTGCCGTCCTACCGGGCACCGGCAGCAAGTTAACCGTAAGCTCTCCGGAAATTCCCGTTAATTATTTTTCGCGAAAATGCAAAAGATCCGCGTTTCGATGCATTGTTAGAGAAGAAGAGTTAATTAACATACTTAAGAAAAAAAGCAGACATCACCCCATATAACACGAACCAGTAGAATAGAGTAGAACGAGTACCACTGCTGCGAACAATGAGCGTAGTTCGAACTCCACACCCGACCCAGTAGATTTTGTTATTTTGCGTGGCCGGGATTATGAAATATTTTAGTTTCAGATTTTGCATGTTGATAGATTACAACATTATTACATCCAACTACTTTAAGATTTTTTTGAAACTTCGAAATATAATTTTCTAAATTCCTAAAATAAAAAGCTCAATGGAGCTCGGCCTCCATTTTGTGGTTTACGTCTAACTTAGTCACTATGACGGTGGGTGTGCAACTATTATTAAGAGTACCATGCACGCTCAAAACCACACAGGGCAGGGGCGGCGCCAGCGTGTATGCCCTGTCTTTCAGGGAATACCCATGATTTGACAAAACTTTGAATTTTTTTGATAGAACAGCGGAATTTTTAGCAAAAACAATGAGGATTTTGGCAAAATGAATACCATGTTCAAAATGAATACACACCCCTTGAAACCTGGCGCCGCCACTGACACAGGGGCCATCAAATACTGAACTCGGTCAAGGCCAGATGACCTACTAATAAAGGCTGAACTCGTCAACGCAACATTGCCACCCCCACTACAAAAATGCGTCAAGGCTCGCTGATGTGTATATTTGTGCAAATGCAAGCGAGTCTTAATCTGCACACCATTGGGGATAGACATCAGCAACATCCAAGCTATAAGCTGGATGCATTTCCTTTTAACAAATGCAATATCATGCTTTCCTGCGCAAGAAATGAGAAATCAAGTGATTTATCCTTTACAAATGCAAGATATAAATTATCCTTTAGAAATCAAGTGTTTGAGATATGATACACAATAAAGGGGATCGCTACCTTTCCTAGTTCTATATGTACACCAACACACTAAAACCAATTGTACAGTGTTTCGTTTCCCTTTTTCATTTTACAGGTAAACCAATCAAGCTGGTCATGGTGTCCAGCCAACGGCAATTCTATGGACTATATTAACACACAAAACGTGTATCGTCAACGGCCACGCCTCTTTATAACTTGTCTGGCTCAGTCATTGTTCTTGAAGAAGGAACCCCATTTTTGTGACAATCCATCGATTAGGCTGCCGGTCCGGCTCTTCTGGACTACCAGGGTTGCTCTTGTGCCATCCTGTCCACTGGAGTTCTGCGTGGGTTTCTGGGATTCTGCAGAGCCAGATTTTCCGTTGACAGACTGAGTTGAGCCATTGGATTCTGATGTGCCAGCAGCATTTACAGAAACAGCAGCATCGCTCGCAGTGCTGTGGTCTGCACTTTGCACAACAGCTTTCTTTGTTACGCTGTTGCAGACTGCTACATCCTTGGCAGGAACATCAGTCGCACTGACACAGATGGAGGATGCATCTGTCTCCAATGCTACAACATCAGCTGTATGATTGCAATCTTTTGCTACATTATTATTTTCTTTGGACGCGGCATCAGATGCAACTGACTCGGTGTTCTTTGTATTTGACTTATCTAGATCCTTCAGGGACTCAAGAATTGCTTGCATCAACATCTGCATTTCAGCACAACAGAGAAAGATTAAGCACTGATAAGGTTCGAAACATCAAAAGGTAAAGACTAGAAAGTATACGCGTATCAAGCACAGATAAGCCTACACTATGATAACCCTTAGAACACCATTCACATAGCTACATTCTCGGTACATGGTGAGCACAACTGCAGCAATAGAGCTAACACAAGACTTTATGCATCTGCCACAGCTTGCTCGTATTTTTTGGGAGTTGACATCCCCATTATAAAGTCAAACGTTAATTTGGACCAATAAATCCTTGTTAAAAAATGTACTTTCACAGCCTAAACAACGATTAGTGATTGAATAATAAGTCTCAAATCGCTAAATCACTATCAGGTCTCCCAACACCATCCAAGCTGACTATCTGCCCTCTACCTCAGAGGCAGGCAACTAGCTCTCAGTCCTCACATTTTTTACCTCTACTACACATCCTGGAACATTTTTGCATATTGAACTCTACGAGGATCTTAAGAAACTGCAAACTAATCAAATGTGAAGTTATAACAACAACCCCAAAGAACATTACAGTATAACTTACTCTATCTTCGTCTTCCTCGGTGTAGGGCATGTCTGATACGCTATCAAATGAGTACTCCACATACTCGCCATCATCAGAGGTTGGAGTCAGCATCCTTCCGTTACGGCCACTGGGAGGTGTCGCGGTAGATGCGCTAGATGAGGAGGGACCAACGTCACTATCCAATAACTGTCCAAACAGCAACCAAAAAAGAATCTGAGTGGTGATGCTTGATGGATGCAATCTTCTGTAAGCTTGTGAAAAGAACAATAATGACGCGTGCAAAATCAAAGCATTCCCTCCAAAATTTATCAGCGATATAAATACCATCGGAAGAGAACTATTTAGTCAGGTTAATTTATTTGCACATAAGATTCTTGAGTTGATGCTAGATGCTACAACCACCTGTTGTCAGCACACACCATACCAATGACTAAAGTGAACAAAAACCGAGTGCGCACGATAAAAATATCTTGATTACCACCAATGGTTATTGTACTGCTAATCCTCATAGGTTTTACTTAACCAGAAGCAATTGGTAAGCTCATTCTCCTCCATGTATCTTAAACCCATTATGATAACACTGAAGATTCCAAACCAAAAGATACCCAAATCATATATAATAGTTATTTATATCAAGCGTGAGTAACACCAATTATTACATTACAATTTCATACTGCAAAATGGCTTCAGCTCAAGCGCAAGGATCGCTGGAATTGTAAAAGGAAACATGGACAATTAAACCAATCAGATATTCGTATGAAACATATATTTGTATTGTAACAATCTCGTATACTTAATACTCCCTCCAATCGGAAATGATTGACACAGATTTGTCTAAATACAGATGTATCTAGACGTATTTTAGTGTATAGATACATCCGTATTTTGACAAATCTGTGTCAACCATTTCCGATCGGAGGGAGTATCAAATTAACCTGAAGTCACCCCATGCCTTAGAGTTAGAGCAGATAGGTTACTGGTGGCAACAGGTCATGTGTTTCTATTAATGAAGTTGCAGTACTACCAGGGGAAACCAGTCAAGCAGTGAATGATAAGGTAGAAGAATTCAGTGTTATGAAAGATAAAATCTAATCCTAGAAGGTCGAAATAGCATAAAAAGAACACCTCAGTTCTGTCAGCCCTGCCTTCTGTAGTCGCAACAGATGGGACCTACAAACGATCAAAGAAAATAAGACTGAGTTTCCTGCTTCACTAGAAAAGGTAGATAAAACACTATAAATTGCTCGATGGCATATGGATCGCCACTAAGATAGCTATTATTCTTCCATTTGTAAACCGAATACCACTATGGCACAATGAAGAAGCAGAATTGCTGTCAACTTACCTCCATTCTACTCATGAGCCTTCTAGAACGCAACTGTGCAATGGCATCTTCTGTAGTAGTCGCAGAGGCTGCCGAGAACAAATTACATATAAGTTACTTGACATGACTGGTGCAACACACAAGTGCGGATGAAGGTTTGCAAATCATACCTGTTGGCGATTGAGCAATCCTATACTCTATATCATGTTCTGTATCCCAATGACCCTGTCACCAGAAGCTAAGTAAGTAAAGTCAACAGGTTTCAAGACTGAAGGAATACCAATTTGTACTACCTGACCAAGGTTTCCATGTGGTGACATGAAATAATGTTCGTCGGGGACATCCGGAGGGTTTAGCACATTATGGAAAAATATAGTGATTGAGTCAAAGTAAAATTGTGGACGGGGTGAATTATGGTCCCCGTCAAATTTTATAATGTTTTTATCTCCCTGCAGATACATGTGGACAAACTATATATTACTATATTGACAGGCAAAAAATCATCTATGTTTCAATTGGATGGAGAAGTAGAAACTTACAACATATGATTCACAGATTTTGTCCGAATGATGGGGCAGTATAAAGTCGTCCTCAGTTCCATGTCCAAACAAAGCAGGAACAAAACATCGTTTTGCTACCTACAGGATTACATTCACAAACTAATTATGTGCTGGGATGCTGCCCAAACAGAATCACATATAAGTTTTCAAATGATGTGTCCGCATCATTATTCAATATAAGCTTGCACCGTGCAGTTGGCAACTGAAGTGCAGACTCTCATTTACTGCCTAAAGAGAAAAGGGCCATGTAGTTCTCTAGTTTCTTATCCAGATTTTGCTTTTGTTTAGGACCCAACTATCAGAAAACCAACCTACCAGCAACTAGGATCATGTGCATAAGAACAAACTATATAGTATTTTAAATAACTTAAAATCAGTGTGGTAGTAAACCTGAATGGCATCAAGATCCATGATGTCAAAGCTGGCTTTTCTCTTAACAATCTTCCGCATGTGCTGTATTGCAAGTTTGACCTAAGCAAACAAATACAAGCTCCATAATAAATAAGATGGAATCTACCATGTGCAAGTATGTAGTATCGCTATGCATATGAGCATATCAAGAACAAATAATATTAACAGAAGGCAACAGCAATTCACATATTTCATCGCAAAAATAGAACAGCGGTTCATGTACAGTTGTAATTACAAAAGCCAGTGGTCACGAACTATGCATCTAGGCAGACACCAGTTCAAAGAAACTCATGATTCATGAACATTGGAACTAAATGTAGTAGCTTAGCTCACACTCATGCATCACAGGAACTAGCTGTAGTGATACAAGGGAGACAAATCTTCCAGATTACAAGGATCATGCATGGCTCCAGTAGGATTTTCGAGTAGTCATGCTCACTCATAAAATGGTGCAATAAGGTGGGTTATGTAGGAAACAAATTGCAAAAACCACCAAGCTAAAGCGCAGGCTCGCATCAACTACACTACTTCCTGGGACAACAGTCACATATCCACGTTGTTAGTGACAGCTGGCAAGTCTCCGTCATCAAATGATGCTTACCGTGAATTTCGGCAATGGGTATTTGTAGGTATCGACTAGTTCCATCATCAAGTCAACCAGATTAGAGAATGGACTATCAAGAACCATCCCAGCAATTGATGGATCCTCTGCTCCATACATTAAACTGAAAGAAGAGAAATAATATGTTCTGAATAAGCAAAATTTAAAGTGTTTCGGCATGTGAACAGCACATGCCTATACACACACACATACACAGAAGCAACAATATTACGAACGCATATTATGAAGCCTACACACACATGAAGCTGAATAGCAAGTTCAACATAAGCTGAATATTACGCAGGGTCATCATAAACCATACAAACATACTAAGCTGTACGGCAGGGTATCTAACCGCTACAGGAGAAAATGAGGATTCAATTCAACATAAAGAACATACCTTGTGACTGCACCCATTGAGCGGCCCCACAAGCCAATGCAAGATATGTTTCCATCTGTCCGCAAATAATTAACAACAGCTTTCAGATCTTCTTTCTGTTAAGAAAGAAAAGAAATATCATCAGTGTGCCTTTAAAAGCAATAAAAAACATTGAAATAGAAGCATCGTGATAAACTAAGGTGTTGATGGCCCAGAGCAGAAGAAAGAGACGAAGGGAGAGAGAAGGTTGGCCGAAAGGAACATTTAAAATCAGTCAAATTTGGATGAGAATTGTCTTGCTATAAATTTTATACTGTGTTTAATCTTATATACGCCTAGTCGCCTACCCCAACTTGCTTGGGACTGAAAGGCTTTGTTGTTGTTGGTTTAATCTTATATACAAGGTTTTAGATTTCACTAACCATCCATTTGACAGTTATGATAATCTTCCAGATTATATATTTCTTGACAAAGACAGATCATAGACGCCAAATTATTATTTGTTATTTATTTATCAATTTATTTACCAAATATCATTTCAACTAGTTCTGCACACACAATCTATACACGCAAACAGAAGGTTTCAGAAAGAACGTATGCCACTCTTAAATCTTATATTTGCACAAGGCGAACTCACTTCATTCCATCCCAAAGTGACATGCTCTCCTTCAGAGAGTCCAGACCCTGAAAAGTCCAGTGTAAAGACTGTAATATTTGATGGTAGAAGAATAATAGCGGCTTCACTAGCATCAGCTCTGCATCCACTGGAAAATAAATAATGCATATCAATTAATCCTGGAAAAACAATATAACAAAATAGCTTAGCAAATACTATATGTAAGGATTAGGATTGCGCTTTAGTAGTAAGTTAAATTAATAGGTGGAAAAGCAGCTTGGCAAAACTGAAAAATCAACCTATATTAAGCAAAAGGATAATGTGTTATACCCTTACCTGTTTCCATGACAGTATATTACACAAGGAAGTGCTTTTCCTTCAGTTATCACAGCAGGTATGTAGTGGCTACACTGCAATTTCTTGCCCTGCCCATTTATAACCTGAAAAAAAAATGCATATCAGTTACATAGCATGGCATGGCACCTAAGAAACCCAAATGGCCAAGTCTACTAGACGAGTTTGAAGCCCTTGTTCATTATGTGTAATATACGCAATCCATTAAATGACAAAAATGTTTGCAAACCAATTTCCATGTAACTATTTCTGTAGTAATCCAGGAGAAATAAATGCAACAGTCAAGATGGCAATACAAATACATAAAGATGGGAAGAACGTGATAAAATATACTCCTAACTGACAAATAGAATAAATACTGTAGTTCTCACTTTAATTTCTTAATTATCATAATATGCATCAAATATTGGCACATTTTAAATTTGTCACAGAATCTAAGAACATAGCCCAACTAGAGACAAGTGCTAGCCAACTTACAGATTACACAAAATTTCATTAACAAGGGAATTGAAAGAACCAACAAAACAGTATGTTGGGTAGGGTGGTCATTATTAGCATATCGGCCAAACAAATCAAATTAAAACCTATAAGTATGTGTCTACATAAATTACATTTATAACTCGTCATCTCTCATAGACCCCTACCCCCACCCACCCCTCCAACTTGTACACACGTAGGGTGACCCAATGAGCTACATCTAATGGACCAGATCTGGCTTTGGTCTAACAGATTTTGACCACATTTATCCGCTGCATTCAACTTGCGTTAATCGACAATAATCTTGCTTCACTAGTTAAGTGATTTTGAATGCAGTATTGTGTTAAATGATGTATATGCTATTAAGTTTCTGTGGAGGTTTTTCTAGCAGACAACAAGGCCAACAGGTTGATGATAAGTTTTTGTGGCAATGAAGGTGGTAGCAGGTTTTCTTAATGTGTACCACGCATACACAAAAAAATAGAACCATGGAAACAGAAAGAGGAGGTTCTGATGTTGTCTTAATCTGTTATCACTGAATCACAGAAATATAAAACATATAACCTCCAGGTCCTTCCTCTGAAACCATCTTCCCTTCAGCATAAACTCCTGCTCCAGTAGATCATCGTTTGGACTGTAATCAGCTCTGCAATGCAACAAAGCATCGAATAGGTTAACAAAGTCAGGACCAAAGAGTTAAAGAGTTACTCGAAGAAGCATATTTGTTAATGTTCGTCTACAAAATATTTATTGTAGTGATGTCAACTAGTCTACTCTTGGTAACAGGAACTCCACGGGATAGAGTAGTTTTGCCAAGGTTGAAATAGAGTAGTTTGCCAAGGTTGAATGGAAGCATATAGGTGATGGCGATAGGGTGCAAATGCTACAGGAATAATTTAGTGAGCACAGCACCATAACATTTGCAGGCAGGCATTCAAGTTCATTTCTAAACTAAGATTTGACATGAGAAACAACAACTTAGGAGGTGAGCTCATTGGCAATAATGTCAGCCTCGCAGGCGTTTGGTCTTTTTGTCAAGTATAGGAAAAAATTGCAGTAGAGCTGAACTAACTCATCGACAAGTCAGCAAGCACATTTCAGGAACACCAGCCATAAACGACAACCATACCATTTCAACACTTGAGAACACAAGGAGCATTCCTAATCCTAAGCTTGTACATGATCTTCAATTTGAAAAAAAAAACAGAAATCGCCCAGCTCAGCTAACCATTCCTAAGCTGAACCTAAACCCAATAGGCATTCGAGTATTCACATGAACGTCCGTCCTAACCCACACATACATGATACGGAGTACATAACAGCTTGAACAGAGCCCCAGTCGCAGAGCTCCGGACACTCTGACGAACCAAACTGCAAGTCGCGTCTACATCACTAGCGTAATCCAAAAGCGGACCCCGAATCTACCGGAATTACGCGGCCGCGTGAAGCAACCATACTACCGCGATCGAACAACAGCAAATCGGTGGGGCGCGTCCAGCGAAGCGAGCCCGCGCGGCTCAGATCCGAACCTGCACCAGCTGAATCGGGCCGGCCGGGTGAAGGAACATGGGAGCTCACCTGGGCGGGCGGATGATGAAATTCACCAGCTGGTCCATCGGGCGAGAGGGAGGGACGACGGCGACGGCGACGAATCTCCTAGCGGCGGCGAGGGAGAGGGAGATTGGGGATTGGGTGCAGGAAGCAGAGCAGGCAGCTGCTCCAACCCTCTCGCTCGCTGGCCTTCCTTCCCTCCGTCTCTCTCCCACCTTCTCCTCTCCCCTCCCCTCCGTCTCTTTTTAATTGATGGTAATTCGTTGGGTGCCTTGCGCAGTTGCCTTCCCCTATTCCGGCCTCGGCAGACGACAACGAGGCCGAAGAACGGATGGTGGTTTTCCAGTTTAGACCCTCTGTTCTTCTATTTTGTATCGGATGTCCCCAAAAAATCCTATGGGATCAATCTACGAATAAAACAATCACCATAGAAAAAATTCCAAAAGATTTGAATCTTACAAATCAAACAATCGCCATGGGAAAATTTACTAAGAATTTAAATCCTACAAAGTCTTATGTACATACTTTGAATCAAAGAGGCCCCAAAAAAGGAAATAATCCGATCTGCTCGTGTCAATCTCTATGTAGTGTATGATCCACTATCCGTAATCACACGACATTTTTTGTGGTGATTTGCAATGGCGCCACGATCGGTGGTGGCAGCCTTTGGGTCCTGTGCTCGGTCGAAGTATGTTCACCGTATCTCTGCTTACATTTTATGGGAAGTCAAAAATTGTGAACAAAAGGTTGAGAGCTCGACCGGTACCCTTATTTTATTTCATTAGACAGAAGTAAAATGAAAAGACACTTTTCATTTAGTAGAAATGAAATGACGGGTTAGGAATTGTCTTAACATAGCAAGACATTTGCTATAATTCCAAATGAAGTGATGTTTTTAATTCTATGACAGTAAAACACGTTGGTATGGAATCCTAATTGAATTACATGATTTTGAGAAAAAAGGTCCGGTTGAATGAATCCAAACTCGAAAAATACTCTGAACCAAAAAAAGTTTGCATATAATAGCTAGTTCATTAAAAATGTCGCATAATTTTTGTTTCGAAGCTATATTTCTAAAATTTACATTTAAATTAATACATTGAATGTGGGCAACAAGGTATGATACACCATAAATTTATTGGGTCGGTGTTCCTTGATTAGTTTACGCGTGTTCGTGTGGCATGAAGTGTTGTTAGTAGCCTAGTAGGTGATATGTATTTTATAATTTGAACTCCTGCTCTATACTGGAAAGATCAAGATCTTTATTGAATCAAATAGGGTCTACATAGGTGTCAAATGCATGACAAAAAGGAGGGCCTGAATGATTTGGTCGATAATTACCCACTCATGACTAGTTAACAAATGAGCTACCCTCTTCCGATCTCTGGAACAATGAGTGATCTCGGTAAGTGGCTAGTTCACAAATTCACTCGGTGAGAATATCAAATAAGGATCTATATAGAGCAGTCTCGTCCATCGTCAATGAAATAGCTGAAGCTCTCGCTTTGTTCTGATAAAGAGTAAGTTATCCATTCTTTTTATCTGAGATCTCACATCGTATCCAAAATCAAATGCAATTGTCCAATCAACGTGAAGCCGCACCAAAGCTGCGATATTTCTTTCCATTCTCATCCAACGGTATTTTCGTTGCTCCCATCTTGTCTTCCATGATTGGACAACATTGCAACTGACTTGCTTGAACAGATGAAGTTGCTAATTAACAAAAGAAAGAGGACATGATCTTCCATGTTGCGCAGCCCCGACGCGGTTTATAACGCTGCGGGGAACCTGAGCATTTGTTTTCCATGTAAACGGGGACTTCGTTGATTTAAGATATAATCACAGCCTAATTTGACGAGTGCATCAATGCAAGTACGTTGGAGTGTAGAAATTAATAGTTGGGTCATAGACTACCAAACTGATTAAGCGAACACATTTGTAATCCTAATCCGTGCACTTGTGTAGTTGTGTACATACTGTACAAATGTTGGTATCCAGAGCACTAAACAACACGAAACACGTAATATTACTCAAAAGCATCGTCGATCGTGACTCGGAGTCGTGGTGCTACTTTTCTCGAGAAATTGACCCAACACACACGCCCAGTATTTTCCCTTCTTTAATCCCCTATACTCCACTCATCTGACAACGACAACACTCCAGGTTTGCAGGTTGCACAGTTACTCCAAACGGCTCAACAGTACTCCAGTCCAGAACTGACGATGCAAAGTGCAATTACAAAGCATCTTAGGGGCGCATGTGAGAAAAATGGGAGGTGGCCCCGAGGAGTTGGGGCCAGCGCGACTGTGCGGGTGGGGCACGTGCGGGGACATGATTGCCTCGTTGGTGTTGGAGCCAAAGCTATCGTGCAAGTGCGCAACGAAGGGGACGGTGGGTCCCAGCGCCAGCGACAGAGGAACCCCTGGGCAGCGGCAAGGCGACGAGGTGGGCCCGCGGGGTAAGAGAGCGCGGGCCCTGATTGGACTGGGGCTTTGTCTGCGCTTTGACCGGCTGCACGGCTGGCGCTGACATGGCTCACTGCGCTTTGACCCAAGTGATTGACTCCTCGTTTTCTGCATCTTCTTATTTCGGGGCCTGGCTACTCGTACGGCGGTGTCCTGTGCAAGGCCACAAGCAGCGGTGAAAAGGCAATCCAGCTCACGTGCTTCTATATTTCTCCACTGGTCCAGTTTATGAGCATACAACCACGCCTTTCGACTTACAACACACAACCTCGCTAGCCATGAGTCCCTCTTACCGGATCCGTCTCCAAGACGATGCCCCAAAAGGAAATGCGATTATGCGACGCCGAGTAGCGCCGCCATCGTCCGATTTAGAGAACTAGATAAAGATTTCCCCCGGAGCACATCAGGAAAGTCAGTTGAGAGCAGCTACAACGAAGCCTCCAACAAGGGAGCAACGCTTATAGGCGTCGCCATCGACGACTCCGGCCACACCCGGAGTACGGCTTTCGCCGGCCGTCTCACCCGCATAGCCCGACACAAGGATCCGATCAGCATTCGCGACAAACCACTGGCCCTACCTCCACGGCGAAACACACCTCCCGGCAAGCTCGACGTGATGCCCGCCTTCCTACCTCTTCCCCCCATTGGACGGAGGATGCAACATCCGCTGATGTGTCATTCATCTCCCTTTGGGAGGATGCAACCCACGTCGGCGCCATTTGTCTCCTCAAGGATGCAACACCCGCAGGCCACTCATCTCCCAACAAAAGGATGCAACACCCGCAGGCCATTCATCTCCCAACAAAAGGATGCAACACCGCAACGGCGTCATTCCTCTCCCTCCAGTCACCGCCATCTCTTCCACACGACCACCGCGATGCCTTGCTTGCCAACCACCGTCACCGACTGGAGGATGCAACACCAAGCATGGTGCCATTCATCTCCCTCCGCTTCGCAGGATCCGAGCGAGAGGATGCAACACCAGGAACGTGTCATTCATCTCCCGCAGCACGCTGACCCCTCTTCCCCACACTGAAACGAGAGGATGCAACACTGAGAGTTGGTAACATTCGTCTCTTGCAGCTCCCAGACCGAGCCTTGCCGCCGCCGACCTCACCGCGTCGGCGTCTCCGCAAGCGTTGCCGTGAGCAGCAAGACGCTCGATTCCAGGGGACAGCAGCACGACCGCGGCCCTTCGGGCCCAGATCGGGCCCACAGTGGCCCCCGCCGCAGGGAGCTTCTGCCTTCGGGCCGCTGCCTCGACTGCCCGCTCCACGCTCGGCCTTCTCCCCGCCACCTCCACCTCAACGACCTCCGTGCCACACGCCGAGGTCCCGGGCAGCCACACCGGAAATCCGCCTCTCTGATCCTCCACTCCCCACACGCGACGACCTCTATCAGCGAGAGCTACTCCTCCCCGCTACCTTTGGCAACGGGACTGCCGCCACCACGGCACAGGCCGGTGGCAGCGGTGGCGAGGGACACCGAAGGTTGGGGCGATGGCGGCGCGGCGCTATAGTTTGCCCCCGCGTCGCCTGGGGCGCGACGTGAGAGCCACTCGTTGTTTGATGTTTTCCATTTACCCCTCCCTCCCTTCCTCCAATGATCTTGTGGCCGCAAGAAGCCCAAGTGCCAGCGGGAAACTTCCCGCCGCCAGCCACATGCTCTCCCGCGACCAGCGCCGCTGCCCTAGCGAGCTCCTCCACCTCCCCTATTCCACCACGTGACCTCTGCAGCTCGTCACGTCGCACCGGCGAGCTCGCTCACCTCCGCAGCTTCCGACTATGATTGTCGCCACAGCCGATTCCGGCTAGCTCCGACGCCTTCCCACGCTACAACTCACCCGCTGGCTTCCCCTCGGCCTCTCCTACCGATTCCCCTCCATCGCCGTGCATATCCGCCGCTCAGCAAGCTCCTCCATCTACGCTTCACAACCTAAAAATGTGCCAAATTGGCGACAAATGTTTGTGTTTGGCCGCATTCACCGGCTCCCCTCGGGCCCCTCCATCAAGTTTGGTCGTTCCTCGTCCCTTGCCGTCTTTCCTCGGCCTCCAGCGACCTCCGCCGGCCAAAATCATGCTCGGCGCCCAGCGACCGTCAGATGCGCCTCCCTCTCTACCTATCATCGGATCTCATGTGGTGCCCTATTTTACATCATCTGAAATTTTGTTGCGGCCCTATTTTCCATCATCTGGAATGAGTGCTCTATATTTTGTGCCATAAAACCCCAAAAGTGGTGCCCTAAAACTGTTTTCTGGTGTCTTATTTTACATCATCCGTTGGAGATGCTCTTAGACGTTATCATTTTCAGAGGCTGTAACAGAAACGTCTGAGGATGAACTAACGGCGACGTTGGCTTCTCTGTTATTACAAATAGTACTCTATAATAGAAGACAAAGTGGCTTTTGCCACCCTCGGTGAAAGGTGATATTTCGTGGCTAACAGATACCCCGAATGGAGTGACGGTAAAGACGTTAACACTGACGTCATCCCGTTATGTGACGTGACATCACCGAAACGAAAATAGGTGACGTGGCAGTTATGAAGATTTGGTAGACCCGCCCATCAGTAAGTCCATTAAGATTAAAAGGCCGACCCATTAAGATTCACATGCCGGCCAATTAGCGTTTGGCCGTTAGGCCCATTAAGTTTAGTCGTTTGGCCCATTAAGTTTAGTCAGACCGACATTTAGTTAGACCGGTCCATTAGTAGTATGTAGTGCAACCCATTAGGATTAGTCAAGCCAGCCCATTAAGATTAGATAGGCTGGCCCATCGGTTTAGGTAGGCCGACCCACTAGGGTTAGGCAGGCCGACACATTAATATGGCAGGTGGGCTGATGGTGGCCAGTTTGGCCGATTTTTGTTCATATATTTATTGGGCTTGTTTCCGTCCTACATAGGCCCATTTAGGAAACCCATTAGACGACAAACTTTTATCGAATTTTATTGGTGGCTCAAAAATATACGGCAGGTGTCGGGATATACGGAACTGGTATCCTACGGAGTGGACTTATTTCGGCTTGATTATAGTAATAATACCAAAGAAGACATATATGCCTAAATTTTTGGACACACTTTGCCTTGGCAACATGTACTGATGGCAGGTGAGGTAGCTATAGCAGCTCACATATATTATGGACCCATACATATATAAACATACAATAAGCAAACTGTTTTCTCCAAATGGTGATAAAATATCAAGGTCACCGAGCTTATTATAACTTCTTCTTCCATGTGGTTCTGCCCCTCACAATCTCCTCATACCCGTCACCTGCTTTCAGTTGCAGAAGGTGTGTGTACTTTGTTGGCCATTGCTGCAGTGCACCAGCCAAGCTGTGGTGACCATTGATGATTTCTGGCAAGAGTAAGGGTCCTCTCACCATGTTAACGTTTTCACCGGTCGAAACTGAGTCCTCGTCTGGCTGGCAAATAGATTGCACAACATCTGAGCTCCCACATTCCTTCCTGTACTCCAGGATGATACTGTGAAGCTGATGGTGCCGCAGGAACTGATCGGGAATAGTCTGTGCATGATCAACAAAATTATTACAATTGGTACGTAAAGTAGGACTATTTGTGATTGTGCTGAATTATTGTTTACTTTTTTTTTGAAGAATAGAACTTTAGTTTTGTTTTATCATGTTCAAATTATAGCAATGAATAAATGGGTTATGCTCCCGCAGGTAAAAAGTTGGGCGATGTAATACCTCGAGCATCCAGCGTACGTATTTGACGTTATTGACGTGTTGGTTCATATCCAAATCACTCCTCTTCGGCTAAAAAATTCCAAAGTCGTCACAAATATGAGAAACAAGGGAATTAATTAGAACAACTTCAGAACAATCCCCAGATAAATACTCTATGCATTAAAAAGGAACTGAAGTCCCTACGAATGTCAGACAACTCAACCAAATAAATAAATAACAAACTTTTATGCAGAAAAGTAGTAATGAATAATAATGAAGCGAACCTTCAAATTAGAGTCGACGTGTTTTGCGTTGCTGTCGAGCTTGATGATCTTCTCCGTCGCCTCCTCCTGGATCGCGTGCCGGTCGACGAACCACGGCGAGATCTCAGCTCTGACCTCCTCGGGCATCTTGGACAGCCTCCTCGTGTTCTTGTTCATCATCACCCAGGTGCTGGTTGCTCGGACGAAGACATTTCCGGAGCCGCGGCCACGGATGAGCCAGTCTCGCCGCATGCCGTTCTTCCCCGACGAGCCAACCCACGTGTCAATCTCCAGCACCTCTCCCCTGCAACACAGGAATGTAAAAGCAAGGTGGTAAGGTGAGGACCGAGCAATCTCTTATGTCAAATAAATTGTATTCTGATCAACCAGTGCGTCTAGCTAACCAGTTATATACCATATGGGGTAGTGGTCGACTTGGACGTGCATCCTGGATACGACCCAGATCAGGTTGTTCTTGATCATGCCGTGAGTCGCGCCGAAGCCATCACCAAGGAGACCCGACATCCAAACGTGGTTCAGTGCTGTCTCCTGCTCGCATCATGCACGCAAATATGTCACAACGTCAGAAATAATGAGTGGAGAGCCCTTCCGCCAGTGTGCCTCAGAATGGTTACTGAAATTTTTGAGGATTTTTCCATCGCGCATGCACTAGAAAAAGAAAAGGAGAGAATAGAGAGGATGGGAAAAAGGTTTGGTATGACTGTTGTAGTAGTTCTTTTGCTGTGTATAATTTTTGTGATGTACTACGTTTACGTTGTTCGTGAGTCAGTAGCCACGGCAGACGGAGCTTAACAAGATAATAGTATTACCTGGAGAAGATTAAGTAGAGTCTCGAGTGTCGCCGTTTTGTCGGGGCCAACCTCGTACGAGCGCACCACCACCGTCTGCTGGTACCGCACCCCGCCCTCCACGATCTGCGCCTGCCTGAAGTGGTCCTCTTCCTGCTTCTCCGTCGGGATGTTCTGCCGGCTGCGCTCCTCGCCGTCTGTCGTCAGCAGAGGTGCCGGCGCCAGCAAAGGGGCGCTGAGCTCTGCCAGCGACCTATTAATGGACGTCTCCAGTGCCGATCCCACCTGTAGCGGAGTCCGGTGCGCCGCCCCATTGACCCTCACGGTCGCATTGCTCCGGTGCTGCCCGCCCCTCTCCGACGAGGAGCTCCTGATGAGCACGCGCGAGCAGTAGATACTCGACGACAAGGTGTGAGCCATGCAGATTTTAGCTAAGAGTTGCACCTTACTCACCTCTTTGTTTTATGCTAATCATGATTGGGGAGTAAATGGAACACGGAGATCAGACCGTACTGGGTTTCTTATACTGGAGCAAGGGCGGATCTGTCTATAGGATCTGCTTTGGCATTCGCTCCACAGGACAAGGAACAAGAAATTACTTAACAACACGTTGTACCTACTTGGTAAATAGCACACCGTCGCTAGAAACAATGCTGCTAATTGGCAGAGTTCGGAAAGGACAGAAATTATATGGTCTGTGGAAGCGAAATCCGGACAACAATGGCGTACTCAGTTCCACGGGCACTTGTTTTTAGTGTTGTAGGAACTAATATTCTTGTATGACGGTAATAAACTGTGACGCCTCTCTGTTGCAACGCACCTTGATTTTCTCAATAGTATAAAGTGACACCTTAGATTCTTTCTGGTAGAATATAATAGAATGGAAAGAACAAAGCATGTGTGTGGAGACTCACGCATCGGACTTAATTCATAGGTCGAGAAAGTCCTATGTGTAGCGTGGATTTTAAGAACAAAACAATTCGATCGGTTAGTCATACTATACGTCTGAATTCACTCGTATTTAATTATGTTCGCTACAAGCAAGATGATCTATTAGTGATTATAGCTAAATGTCCGTACGTTGCAACGGGTCCACAAAAAATAAGTGGGTACTTAAGGCTTATTTTATTTCATGAATAGAAGTGTTAAGAGATGATGCTATTCGGATCTACTGTGAGATGAGCGAAATGCTACGACGGCCTTTGACCGAGCAGAGGATGCGAGATGCATGCAGTTGTAGGAGTAAAAAACGGAAAGCACATGAGATCCACCGAGGAAAGTAGCATGTCACCGACTTTTGCAGTACCAATGTGACTTCTTTTGAGTACCCGTTGCAACGTGAGAGACAAAAAATACGTCGTGGAAGCGCACAAAGTACAATCTAGTCCTACGACCCAAAACAAGGGGAAGTGCTAGGCGTCCCCCGGGGATCTGGGGAAAAATCCTCCGGGTCCCCCTGTCGACACGTGTCCCTCTCCCTGACCCAAAATCGCACCAAATCCCGCTTTTGCTACCGTGTAGCAAATAATTACCCGCTTTTGCTCCCTTGTAGCAAAAACGGTTCGCGCAGAAAATAGAACATGAAAAGACTGACTTCGCCGGAGACCTCGCCGGAGACCTCGTCGGAGATTTCGTAGCAACAAAAATGTGCTACTGTAGCAAAATCGACTTCGCCGGAGACATCGACAAAGACCTCGCCGGAAAACATCGTAGCAATTTTTTAATCTATTGTAGCAAAATCACATAACAATAATAGCAAAAAAATTGTTATATTGTAGCATCGCAGCAAAAATTCTTACGACGAGGTTCTCTGATGAGACTTATGATGCAAACAGTAGAACAAATTGAAACAAAAAATTCTTCTTATAATGCAAATTCACAGAACGTATGATGCACAAATTCTGACATGAACAGAATCTCGTAGCAAAAACATTGTGCTATTTTAGCAAAACGACGAAACTATTGTAGCAAAAAAAAATACATCCGGAAAGCACCTCCGGCAGCATCCGGCGTGCTGCTTGACAGCATAGGAGCACATGGAGGGGCGGCGCCGGCGTGGGATGTCGGGGAGGGGCGGCGCCGGCCGACGTGAGGAGGCGATGCTGGTAGCCATCGGCGGTCCCTTGCGCGCGGCGGCTCCCTGGTCTCGAGGAGCTCCCCTCGACACAGGTCCACCCACACAAGGCGGCGCTGCAGGAAGCCCCGGGACGGGCGGCGCGGGAGTTCAGCGAGGTGAGGGTGGGCGCCGCCGGGCATGGAGGCTGCAGGGGTGGAGCCGCTCCTTGGCGCTGGGCCTCGAGAGCCTGCGGGTCGGAGCAGCAGGTCGTGTCGGAAAGTCGTGCCGCCGCCGCCCTCCAGAACAAGCAGCACGGGCTCGAGCAACGACAGGTGTGGGAGGTCGGGGAGGGGCGGCGCCGGCGCGAGAGGTCGGGGAGGGGCGGGGGACCTGGAGCAGCGCGGCCAGGGGAGGGGAGCCCGTCCCGGTGGGCGGCGGGGTGCAGGGGATCCCCGTCCGGCGGCTACGGGACACGCAGGGGAGCGGGCGCAGGGGATCAGTCCCGACGGCGGAGGGGCGTACAGGGCCGTCCCGCAGGCGGCGGCGCATGAAGTCCGTCCGTCGGCAGCGGCGATGGCGGCGGTCCCGGCGGCGGCGCTCAGGAGATCTCGTGGTGGTCGGTGGTTGTTCGGGCGAGTGGATAGGGACGGGGACGTGGTGGTCTGGTGGATGGAGACGAACGGTGGTGATGAACCCCATCCAACGGCTGCGCATGCGGAGGATGAAAGCCCAGGATCCCCCGGATGACTACAAACTTTTCCCCTGGAAACTACTAGGCGTCCCCCGAGGGATCTTTCCGTCCGATCCCCCGGGTCGCTAGCCGTCCGATCGGATCGACCGGAGCCGTCAGATCCCGCGCGACCTCCACCAACCCCGCTTTTGCTACCGTGTAGCAAATAATCGCCCGCTTTTGCTACCGTGTAGCAAAAAACGGTTCGCCCAGAAATAGAAAAAAGAAGACTGACTTCGCCGGAGACCTCACCGGAGACCTCGCCGGAGATTTCGTAGCAACAAAAAAAATGCTACTGTAGCAAAAATAGACTTCGCCGGAGACATCACCGGAGACATCGACGAAGACCTCGCCGGAGACATCGTAGCAAATTTTTTGTTCTATTGTAGCAAGACCACAAAACAATAATAGCAAAAAAAATGTTATATTGCAGCATCGTAGCAAAATTCTTCCGGCGAGGTTCTCCGATAAGACTTATGATGCAAAACAGCAGGACAAATTGTAGCAAAAAATTTCTTCTTGTAATGCAAATTCATAAAACGTATGGTGAAAAAAAATCAGACATGGGCAAAAGACCTTGTAGCAAAAACAAGGTGCTATTTTAGCAACACCACGAAACTATTGTAGCAAAAAATAAAAATAAAAATTACAGAGCATGGGGCGGCGTGCAGGTGCTCACGGCGATGGAGATCAGCGACCGGGAAAGCTCACAGAGGTGGGGGACAAAAAAAAGGGAGGTCCTCTTGGGGCAGCGCCGGCGTGCTCGTGGAGGTGTTGGCCGCCGGCGCGGGAGGTCGCGATTTCGAGGCGTGGGCTTATATTGTCCTCGTGGAAGCAGCACCGGCCGTCCCCGGCAGCGTCACCAACATCAGAGCCAAGGTCGAGATGGGGAGCAGCCAACAACGTGTTGGGGGAGGGGAGTAGCAAGCGGTGCGTTGGTGGCGGAGAGCAGCGGGCCACGCGTTGGTGGGGGAGCAGCGGCCGGCGCGGTGGTCGGATTGATTTGCAGGAGGTAGAAGAAAGAGAGACGGACGGAGCGGAACGAGTGGACAGGAGGAGTCTGGAACGAGCAGATAAGGTGTGGTGGTGGGACCCGCCTCACGTTGTTCTTTTCTCTCGCCAGCACAGGGGACGCGTGGCGAGCGTTCGAGGCGGAGGACGCGCGAGCGAGATCCCCGAGTGATCACAACCCTTTCCCCAAAACAAGGCACATCTGTCACAATGTGACCAATTTAACACGCTACAACACTAAAAATGATAGCACTTGCACCTTCCAATTTAACCGTGCATGTCGACCAGTCACCCTAGCTAGAGTCATTCACCTAGCACCACGAATTGATTGATGGCCAGCAGGCAGCTCGTGTTCACCAAGAACTGGAAAAGAGTTTGGTGTTTTTCATCTGGAGCCCCGTGTTTTTCATAGCTTCTCTTGATCCATGCCCTGGTTGCAGGGTCAGTTTTTTATATCAGGGAACGGGGTCTAGAAAGACCCCGGGAGCTGCATTCATAACATCATCGGTGGGTATATTTTACAAGTTGGACCTTGACAAGAACATGAAATTACAATAAAGTCCTGAGTAGTTGCAGGGTCAGTTAGGGTAAACTAAATACCCTGAGTATCCGTGCGTGATACGTCTCAAACGTATCTATAATTTTTGATATTCCATGCATGTTTTATATCAATTGCCACATGTTTTATATACACTTTATATCATATTATGACATTTTCTGGAACTAACCTATTAACAACATGCCACTGTGCCAGTTTCTGTTTATTATGTCTGTGTATTGCAGAAAGGTCCAAAAACCAAAGTGCTCGGAAAAATCCCAAAAAATTCCATAAATTCTATTTCACCAGAATACTCCGTGAGCCAGAAGGACAAGTCCGGGGGAGGCCCACAGCCTCCTCGCCAGGGCTCGGCGCGGCCTGGAGGGGGGTGGCGCCGAGGGGTGGCGTGGTCGACTCGTGCACCCCCTCGCGTTGCCCTTTGGCCTATTTATTGCCTCCACGGAGAAAATCCTAGAACGATCGACGATTTTCCCAGAGACGACTCCCAACTCCGCCGCCATCTGAAACCCTAATTCGGGGGGACAGAAGTCTCTGTTCCGGAACCCTGCCGGGACGGGGAAGTGCCCCCGGAGCCATCTTCATCGCCGTTGCTGCCTCCCATGATGAGGAGGGAGTAGTTCTTCATCGAGGCTGAGGGCTCTACTGGTAGCTATGTGGTTCATCTCTCTCTCCCATGGTGTGATCTTTATGTGATCATGAGCATTGTAATCTAGTTGAATTCATAGATGTTTCCCCTTCATTGTTATAGTTATGCTACTTAGGTGGTTTTATCATTATGATCTTCGGAGTCATGTGCCAACACAATACCAAGGTGACAGTGTGGGTGGCGTGTATGGCTCCATTAATAAGATTAGAGGGATATTTACCATGAGTTGTTCTTATGTTGGATGTCACTATAAAATTGTGGTGTTTGTGGACCATTTTAGGATGCTCATAGTGACAGCGTGGGGTGTCCTAGATGTGGAATACAGACTTTAAGGTGTGCTTTTATAGCCCTACGCGATGGTCTTGGTGTTCTATGATATTGTGGTGTTTGTTTACTCAGACTTTAAGGTGTGCTCTTTGTAGCCTACGCAGTAGATTTGTATTTCTATCCAACGGGAGAATAGTTCAGAGTAGCATAGTGAAGAAAGTATTTATGTGTTCAATTATGTTATTATTGTTGAGAGTGTCCACTAGTGAAAGTATGATGCCTAGGCCTTGTTTCCAAGCATTGAAACACCGTTTACAACCAGTTCTGCTACATGTTTGTCCGCTGCCATTTTTATTTCAGATTACAATTACCACTTATAATCATCCATATCACTTGTATTTTAATATCTCTTCGCCGAACTAGTGCGCCTATACACCTGACAAGTGTATTGGGTGTGTTGGGGACACAAGAGACTTCTTGTATCTTAATTGCAGGGTAGCTTGAGAGGGATATCTTTGACCTCTACCTCCCTGAGTTCGATATACCTTGGGTTATTCACTTAAGTGAAACTTGATGCTATTCTACAAACCTCTGCACTTGGAAGCCCAACACTGTCTACAAGAATAGAAGCATGCGTAGACATCAAGCTCTTTTCTGGCGCCGTTGCCGGGGAGGTAAGGTAAAAGGTACTCACGTCCTCCGTCTGCTAAGCTATTTTCTAGCACTGTTGCCAGCGTGTGAGTGCTCGAAGCTATCTCCTTTAGATCCTGCAGTTATATCTTTTTGTTTCTTGTTTTTATTTCACTAGTTAGACTTAATGGAAAACAACAACAAAATTAGAGAGCTCTATGAAATTTATCTTGAGTTAGGACATGATGTGTTTGAACAGAAAATTAAAAAACCTATGGAAAATTATTTGCATGATGGTAGCAATGTTATTACTATAAATTCTTTGAAATATTTTTAGTCCCCCAAGTTTTGAGGATTTTTTTTTCTTTGATGATACTTTGCCTCCAATTTATGATGATTATAATGATAGTGGTATTTTGGTGCCACCTACTATGGAGGATAAAGTTTATTATGATTATACTATCACTAGTACAGAACGACACATTGGATACCCCTCTATGGAAACGGCACGAGTTAGGCGATGGAGAATCGTGCTTTCCGCGTGAGAAAACCCGCCCCGCCAGGCAAGCTGGGCCGCGTCCCGTCTTTCATAGGCAACGGTCGCGAATTATTAACCGTTGCCGATATGTTGGTAACGGAGTTTCTTGTGACTCCGTGTGCGATATGTTCTTCAATGGCATCGGACATTTGTATACAACCGTTGGCGAGGTTGCGTATATAAAATTCTTTTTTTAGCACTATCTTGGATATTATAAAAGACTGTCGATTCACCCTTGTTCCTCTGCTCCAGCTTGTTTTTACTCCGCACTCGTGTCCTCCATGGCCAAGAGCATGAGCTTGTCGGGGAGATCGAATGCGTCCTCCTCCTGCGCCGCCGGGGCCGGGTCAGATCTGCCGCTTGTGAAGTGCGTTTGCTGCCGCTGTCGGAACGCGATTCGTCGAGTTACGCGTTCGGATCTGAACCCAGGCCGGATCTACTTCAAGTGTCCAAATCACAGGGTTAGTTCGACGCTTCGACCAGTTTTGATTGATTATATTCTATGTGTGATGCTGATTTGCCTCTGGATTCGATTTACCATTTGGCAGGGGAGGGGCGAAGAGTATTCTGAGAGCTGTGATTATTTTTTTTGGATTGAAGATTATATTGAGATGCTGCTTGCTAATGGCGTCAAAGTGGAAGCTGCAGAGCTGGAAAATGTAGCCTTGATAGTCAAGAAGGCGAACATGGAGATGAAGCCGCACACTGCAGCAGCTCTAGCTGGTTTGGCATGGAGCCCAACAAACACTTCGACTAAATCTGACCATGTTGTTGCTGTGCGCAAGTGATACCCACAAGTATAGGGATCGTTGAAATCTTCAATGTGTAAGTATAGTATCGATCCCACGAGAAGTAGAAGGTATAAGTATTTATCCTCTCAAATAAGAGTGTCACTTCTCTTATTATCTATGCACTAGACAAACTAAAATGATTAAATGATGCAAGTGTTTTTGGGTTTTTGGCGTAGAGTTTGCAATAAAGTAAAAAGCTGAAAATAAAATATGACAAGTGAAAGCTCTCAAAGAGAGAAAGCCCAATCCTCTATGCAGCGAGAGGACAAGCTCAAGTGTGTGTTTCTTATAAGTGGAGAACGTTCCCAAGGGCTACCTAGACTTCATGGCATAAATATTTCTAGAACAACAAGGTAAGCATTTTGTCAAGTTTTAATCTTCTTTTGGACGGAGCCATAATTAGGGAAAGCTAAATAAATAAACTAAACCCCCTTATGATGGTTCTTATGGCCAAGTAAATGACTGCACAAGAGTTATTAAGACATAGAGTCCCACCATAGCCTTAAACTCTAAGGTCCCCGATACTAATACCCTCATAATGCAACTTCATGACTCGGTCTCAGGTTTACATGTCCTCCCAAGTCTCCCTCACTCCATTACACTACGGTGTTCTCCTATGAGCCCATATAGGTGAAGTGATGTGCAGTCGACGTTCGCACAACACCATCATAGAATTACATAAAAAGATAAACACTAGACAAAATACCAACACATGTCATAAATAAATCATTGCCAATCCATCCTATGCCCCCAGGAACATGAGAGAACTACTCACAACGCAAAGACATGATATGATTCAATGGCATAAGTGATACAACACAATCTGAGAATATAATCTCCCCACAAAACAATGACAAGTAGCAATTCACAAACATGTAGAATAGTACTTAGACAATAGCTAGGGTTCAACAATCTCAAACTATGAGGGGGATGAAGTGGATCACGAAGATGGTGATGGAGATGGTGCTGGTCTTGACGGTGGTGTTGATGGAGACTCCGGAGGGGGGATGGAGGAGCCTTCCGGAGGTGATTCCGGCGGCGTTTCCCCCTCCGATCTCTCCGGCGGCAGCCTTCTGTCTCCTGTTTCTTGGTTTTGTGTTTCTCCGCCGCCTCCTCGCGAAACTCCTCGGGGGACTATTTTTATAGTCGTTTTAGGTCAAGACGAAGCCACAGACGAAAACGGACGGCATCGGAGCCACGAGGCCCAAGATGGGGGTCCCACGCGGCCAAGGAATCTGGCCGCGTGGGCCCACCTCTTTTGGCCCTCGGATCTCCGTTTGTTCGCTTCCTTCGCTCCTACGCTTCGTTCCTTCCAAAAACTGACGCCCGTAAAATATTAGGTCATTTGGACGTCGTTTGGGTCCCTGAAACATAAAAATATAGAAAATAGGGTTTTCTGCCAGTGCAGGGTTAATTCCAAATAAATGGGGAAACTGTGAATTATCCCCTAAAATCATTATAAAACATAAATATAACCCATATATGATGCAAATAAGTTGGAATATCAAGTAATAAAATGTAAAGTTCATGTATGCATTTTACATGCATCAACATCCCCAAGCTTAACCAATACTCGTCCTCGAGTATGAAGGTGATAAAACTAACATGGACTTTGCATTTTAATACTATCAATGGATATCAAAGATGATTACTATTGCTACATAAAGTCAAATGATTCATTCTCAAAGGAGTAGCAATATACAAGATAGATTATAAAGTGATATCAAATATTCAATGAAAGGATGTTCAATGATAATTCACAAAGTGTAACATAGAAGAAAGCACTATGGAACAAATGTATGCATAATGAAAAGTAAAAACATCCTATAATGGTCATAGAGTATTCTTGTAAAATCTGAATATAAAAGTGGACACTTTGGAAAGATAGATAAATAAGTAGAGGTAAAACATGCAAAAGTTTCATCTAGCTTCCAAATGCTTCTACTTAAGTTAATGTTTGCAATGTGGTATCCATTGGTGTGGAGCTCTCATTACCCCTATCATAGCATCTTGAATGGTTAAAGTTTAAAGTGAAAGCAAATATGAGTAATGTGCTTGACAAAGTATGGGTTGAATGCCTCATGCCCCGTGAATACGAGTACCTACACCACGGTGTTACTCAACTCGGGCCACAAAGCAAGTTCAAGTTAAAGTCATTGTAAGTAATATAATAGCGTCATCAAGAGCGTCAACTGGGGTACCTCTTGTCCCAGGACATGGAACAAGCCCATGTCAAAATGACAAGACAAACAAACAAAATGAACAATCTCAACACCCTTTTTATTTACTATTGGTATAGCTTTTTATTGTGAGGTGCATCACTGAAGGTTCACCATAGCATGTAAGTAAATTTCCACCATGAATGATGCATGGCTTAGATTAGCGGCCCAGGCGTCTCTCTAGCCATTTATACAAACTCATTAAACTTACTAAGTTTCCGCATTTATTTGGCACCATGATAAGCATCCATAAACAAAAGTACATGATATCAACTAAATATAATTAAGAGCACGTTGAAAGCTTGCCATGTGACAGCACATATGAGCTAACTCCCAACCAAGACTCTTGTCAAGCTCACAACTTCATAATTTTAATCACAATGGTCATGTTTATTAAGTGCAATAAAAGTAAGTGTGCATCAAGTTCGTGAGAGCTTTTAACCAACTTTTCCCATAACAATCAATAACATAAGCATTTTAATTCAGAAGTATAGATAATACAATATAACATGATAAACATACTCGGAATAGCATAAAGCTAATAGGTAGATATGGTGGACTCACTGGAAAAACTTTGGTTGAAGGTGTTGGAAAACAAGTTTTTACTTGTTGGAATTTTTGGGCTAGCAAGAGGGAGAAAGTTGACCGTCTAAATGCATGCATAAGTGTCCATAGAACTAACCAATCCATGTTAAACAAAGTAAAGTAACATTCAGCATCAAAACATGAATAAAAGATAGCTCTTGATAAAACACTTGCAAATTAATACTCATTAAAAAGCACATGAATCATGCAACTATATGTATCTTTTTGAATCAACTCAAACATCCCTTTCCCAATCTTTTTAATAGCATCCAACTTAATTCAACCCAAATTTCCAGTAGCTCTCTCAATATAAATGATAGTGGTGGTCTCAAAAAACAAAACAAAAAATAAAAAAAAAAAGACGCTCCAAGTTTATGCGATAAAGTGCATTGATCGAAAAACAGAAGTTAGACGTGTGCAAACCGAGAGTGTGTTGGTCCAGTGGGGTTGTCTTCACATCCCCAAGCTTATGGTCTTCACCATCCTTGGATAGCTCTTGGTGCATCTCCTCTAATCCCTGTGAAAAAACTTCAAAACACCGTTTCTCCCATTTCTTTTCTGTGGGGTGACATTAGTAGTGATAGACAAATGAATTGCTTGCTGCATAAAATCCTTAAACAAAAATTCATATGAATGTCCAGAAAGTGTATAATGTTGTATGCCTACTTATAAACTCAATTGGATCAAAAAGATTCAAGTTAAAAGTTCAAAGAATGCATCAAACAAAATGGGACAGAATCTGTCCAGAAAAACAGCAGCAGCAAAACGCATTTTTCTACCCTACTTAAATATGTCGAAAAATCTGAAAAATTCATGCTTACAGAGGATGAAAAGTTGCAACTACAGTTCAAATTCAGCTCATTCGGAGTTACAGAATAGGAATGAAAAATCATACCGTGCACAGATTCGTGCTGGAATAAAATCTCCGAATACAATAAGCAACTTTTTCAACCAAAATGGGTAAAACTTGGCACTTTATTAAAAATTCAGAAACAAAACTAAAAACTAAGTCTCTTGTTACAGCAAGAGGACACAAAGAAAATCAAAAAAAAACAACCGGGTTGCCTCCCGTAAAGCGCTTTCTTTATAGCCATATAGCTAGGCTTACTTACTTGGTATCAAGATGGTTGGAGTGAGGTGGCTTGGCATCCCCAAGCTTGAATTCTTGTACTTATTTGAATATGTAGGGTGAGCCTAGGGGTAACATCCCCAAGCTTGAGTGTTTGTCCCTCTTGATCTTGTTCATCACCCTCAACTCTTCCACTTGAAAATTCTCTTTACACAAAACTCATCATAAAACTTGATTAGAGGGTTAGTGTCTCCATAAATTAAATCCACATAGGTACAGCAAAGACATATCATGAGTTGATTCTAAACATTAGCTACTGTTACTATGGTTGTGTATTGCTCTTTGATCAATAGAACCACACAAAACACAAGTAATGAGAGTAATGCAAAATAAAGACAGAATCTGTCAAAAACTGGACAGCCCGTAAAGAGTGAATTTTCAGAGGCACTTACGTTGCTCAAATCAGAAAACTTTGAACTAATGAAATGTGTATTAATAACTGAATATTGCTGTCGTAAAATTCAGTCAAAATTCCTCTTCTGTGATTTTATACATTTTTCGCAGTTAAGCTCAGGAATCTGTTTTCTGGACAGCAAATCACTATTGTTTAATCCTACCTCTCAAAAGAGGTTATTCTTGCCATAAAGATGAAAAATAAGATACAAAGGTGTTGTTACAGTAGTAATCAAGCACCTTGACTCAAAAACCAAAAATTAAACTGAATATAAAAAATCATGGGTTGTCTCCCACAAGCGCTTTTCTTTAACGTCTTTTAGCTAGACATGATAGTTTTAATGATGCTCACATAGGAATAAGAATTGAAATGCAAAAGAGAGCATCAAGAGAAAAATATGAAACACATTTAAGTCTAACCCACTTCCTATGCATTGGGATCTTGTAAGAAAATAAATCATTGAAACACAAAGCAAGTAGCATAGGAAGATAAAACAAGAGCAATTTCAAGACTTTGAACTTAAAGAGAGGAAACGTAATAATATTGAAATGTTTAGAACCATGTTTTCCCCTCTCATAATAACTTTCAGTAGCATCATGAATGAATTCAACAATATAATTATGACATAAAGCATGTCTTTCATGATCTACAAGCATAAAAGTATTAATACTCTCCACATAAGTAAAATCCTTCTTATTAGTGATAGTGGGAGTAAAACATTCATAATCATCATTGTAATCATCATATATAGGAGGCATGTCATAATCATAATAAACTTTATCCTCAATAGTAGGTGGACTGAAAATATCACATTCATCATTGTAATCGTCATAAATGGGAGACATAGTATCATCAAAATAATTTTTCTCCTCTATAGTGTAATCAGGAGAATTCAAAGACAAAGTAGGACTCTCATGAGTGAGAGTATTGTCACAAACAGCAAGTATATCATCTTTATCCCTACATAATTTAGTAACAAGTTCTAAACATGGAGGATTATCAAGCAAAATAGGACCATCATCTAGAGTACTATCATAAAACATGTCTAAACCATACTCCTCATCATTTTTAAAATTATTATCAATAATGTTCTCATTAGACATAGGTTGATATTCCTCTTCATCATCAGAATCATAAAACAAAGTTTATCATCAATAAAATCTTGAGTGTTACCCTCATCCATGGTGGTGAAGGTGGAAGTTTCCTCTCTTCATTCTCTAGTTGTTCATCATTTTCATCATCTTCTTGGGGTTGCACGGGCATCCCCAAGCTTAGGTTTTTATCCTCTTCTTCACATTCTTCCTCTTCCAAGCTTATGTTTTCATCATCTTCTTCCTGCAAAACATCAGTACTTTCTTGGGGAACCTTGCCCCTCTCATTATAGTCAACAACATAAATATTTTGAGAGAACTTGGCTATGCAATATTCAAGAATAGAAGTGACCTTTCCTTCGAATCTCTTAACTCTAGGGCAAGTTTTATTTTCATTAGCAAAGGTGTGCAATTCATTAGATGCATAATAAGTAACAAATTCCTCTACTTGTTCCATCCCTAAATGAGTGTAATCATAAGTATGGTAAGATGCTATGACACGTTCTTCATGGAACTTACATTGAAATTCAAAGTGTCTATCAGTATGTTTAAAGCAACAAGTTTTATTATCATGGAATAAAAGCCACTCTCCAGCAATATAATTTAAACTTTCCATGAAATCTTTTAGTATTTTCCGTTCTGTTGACTCTCTAAATTCCTCAGCAATTTTAGAAGCTTTCATGTATCCATAGTAAAGATTCATTATCTCCGGAAGAGTTTTTATGGTATTTTCCATTTTCTAATTTTTTTGGGTTTTGATATATATAACTGAAAGTAAAACTAAACTAAATGCAAAACTGAAAATAGATATCTAGTGCAAACAAGAATAAAAACTTAAGCGCTACACTCCCCGGCAACGGCGCCAGAAAATGTCTTGATACCCACAAGTATAGGGGATCGTTGAAATCTTCAATGTGTAAGTATAGTATCGATCCCACGAGGAGTAGAAGGTATAAGTATTTATCCTCTCAAATAAGAGTGTCACTTCTCTTATTATCTATGCACTAGACAAACTAAAATGATTAAATGATGCAAGTGTTTTTGGGTTTTTGGCGTAGAGTTTGCAATAAAGTAAAAAGCTGAAAATAAAATATGACAAGTGAAAGCTCTCAAAGAGAGAAAGCCCAATCCTCTATGCAGCAAGAGGACAAGCTCAAGTGTGTGTTTCTTATAAGTGGAGAACGTTCCCAAGGGCTACCTAGACTTCATGGCATAAATATTTCTAGAACAACAAGGTAAGCATTTTGTCAAGTTTTAATCTTCTTTGGACGGAGCCATAATTAGGGAAAGCTAAATAAATAAACTAAACCCCTTATGATGGTTCTTATGGCCAAGTAAATGACTGCACAAGAGTTATTAAGACATAGAGTCCCACCATAGCCTTAAACTCTAAGGTCCCCGATACTAATACCCTCATAATGCAACTTCATGACTCGGTCTCAGGTTTACATGTCCTCCCAAGTCTCCCTCACTCCATTACACTACGGTGTTCTCCTATGAGCCCATATAGGTGAAGTGATGTGCAGTCGACGTTCGCACAACACCATCATAGAATTACATAAAAAGATAAACACTAGACAAAATACCAACACATGTCATAAATAAATCATTGCCAATCCATCCTATGCCCCCAGGAACATGAGAGAACTACTCACAACGCAAAGACATGATATGATTCAATGGCATAAGTGATACAACACAATCTGAGAATATAATCTCCCCACAAAACAATGACAAGTAGCAATTCACAAACATGTAGAATAGTACTTAGACAATAGCTAGGGTTCAACAATCTCAAACTATGAGGGGGATGAAGTGGATCACGAAGATGGTGATGGAGATGGTGCTGGTCTTGACGGTGGTGTTGATGGAGACTCCGGAGGGGGGATGGAGGAGCCTTCCGGAGGTGATTCCGGCGGCGTTTCCCCCCTCCGATCTTCTCCGGCGGCAGCCTTCTGTCTCCTGTTTCTTGGTTTTGTGTTTCTCCGCCGCCTCCTCGCGAAACTCCTCGGGGGACTATTTTTATAGTCGGTTTTAGGTCAAGACGAAGCCACAGAGACGAAAACGGACGGCATCGGAGCCACGAGGCCCAAGATGGGGGGTCCCACGCGGCCAAGGAATCTGGCCGCGTGGGCCCACCTCTTTTGGCCCTCGGATCTCCGTTTGTTCGCTTCCTTCGCTCCTACGCTTCGTTCCTTCCAAAAACTGACGCCGTAAAATATTAGGTCATTTGGACGTCGTTTGGGTCCCTGAAACATAAAAATATAGAAAATAGGGTTTTCTGCCAGTGCAGGGTTAATTCCAAATAAATGGGGAAACTGTGAATTATCCCCTAAAATCATTATAAAACATAAATATAACCCATATATGATGCAAATAAGTTGGAATATCAAGTAATAAAATGTAAAGTTCATGTATGCATTTTACATGCATCAGCAAGGAGCGGCATAAAGAAACAGAAATAGCTCAGTTAAATGTTCTTGTGAGCATTGCTAGAATGATTTTGTGTGTTTGTGTGCTGCTGTTAGGTGTGAACTTGTATGCATCAATGAAAATCAGTAGAATGTATTAGGTTCGTATGCAGCTATGCAAATCAGTACAATGTATAAGGTTCGTATATGCTATATGATTTCAAAAAGTAAAAAGCTCTAGCACATGATTTAATCCTTGCTTCCCTCTGCGAAGGGCCTTTCTTTTTATTTTTATGTTGAGTCAGTTTTCCTACTTCTTTCTATCTCCACAAGCAAATACTAGTGTCAACTTTGGTACAACAATTGTTATATGCTATATATTGGACTTATTATATTGCTTTGTATTGACAATATCCATGAGATAAAAATGTTGAAGTTGAAGCAAATGCTGAAGCTTAAATCTTCCTTTGTGTTGGTTAAATACCTTTTGCTTAGAATCTATTGCTTTTTGAGTTAACTCTTATACAAACTTGTGGATACAATGTCTCCAAAGTACTATTCATGAAAAAGTTTTGCTCATATGATTCAGTTGTTTACTCATTACTTATTTGGTAGCAAACTATAGACCATTGACTTGGATCACTTCATTCATTCATATGTGCCTTATAATATTATTTGATCAAGATTGTGCTGGTAGCATGTCACTTCAAAAATTATTTTGTTTTATCGTTTACCTACTCAAGGACGAGTAGGAACTAAGCTTGGGGATGCTGATACGTCTCAAACGTATCTATAATTTTTGATATTCCATGCATGTTTTATATCAATTGCCACATGTTTTATATACACTTTATATCATATTATGACATTTTCTGGAACTAACCTATTAACAAGATGCCATAGTGCCAGTTTCTGTTTATTATGTCTTTGTATTGCAGAAAAGGTCCAAAAACCAAAGTGCTCGGAAAAATCCCAGAAAATTCCATAAATTCTATTTCGCCAGAATACTCCGTGAGCCAGAAGGACAATTCCGGTGGAGGCCCACAGCCTCCTCGCCAGGGCTCGGCGCGGCCTGGAGGGGGGTCGCGCCGAGGGGTGGCGTGGTCGACTCGTGCACCCCCTCGCGTTGCCCTTTGGCCTATTTATTGCCTCCACAGAGAAAACCCTAGAACGATCGACGATTTTCCCAGAGACGACTCCCAGCTCCGCCGCCATCCGAAACCCTAATTCGGGGGACAGAAGTCTCTGTTCCGGAACCCTGCCGGGACGAGGAAGTGCCCCTGGAGCCATCTTTATCGCCGTTGCTGCCTCCCATGATGAGGAGGGAGTAGTTCTTCATCGAGGCTGAGGGCTCTACTGGTAGCTATGTGATTCATCTCTCTCTCCCATGGTGTGATCTTTATGTGATCATGAGCATTGTAATCTAGTTGAATTCATAGATGTTTCCCCTTCATTGTTATAGTTATGCTACTTAAGTGGTTTTATCATTATGATCTTCGGAGTCATGTGACAACACAATATCAAGGTGACAGGGTGGGTGGCGTGTATGGCTCCATTAATAAGAATAGAGGGATATTTACCATGAGTTGTTCTTATGTTGGATGTCACTATAAAATTGTGGTGTTTGTGGACCATTTTAGGATGCTCATAGTGACAGCGTGGGGTGTCCTAGATGTGGAATACAGACTTTAAGGTGTGCTTTTATAGCCCTACGCGATGGTCTTGGTGTTCTATGATATTGTGGTGTTTGTTTACTCAGACTTTAAGGTGTGCTCTTTGTAGCCCTACGCAGTAGATTTGTATTTCTATCCAACGGGAGAATAGTTCAGAGTAGCATAGTGAAGAAAGTATTTATGTGTTCAATTATGTTATTATTGTTGAGAGTGTCCACTAGTGAAAGTATGATCCCTAGGCCTTGTTTCCAAGCATTGAAACACCGTTTACAACCAGTTCTGTTACATGTTTGTCCGCTGCCATTTTTATTTCAGATTACAATTACCACTTATAATCATCCATATTACTTGTATTTTAATATCTCTTCGCCGAACTAGTGCGCCTATACACCTGACAAGTGTATTGGGTGTGTTGGGGACACAAGAGACTTCTTGTATCTTAATTGCAGGGTAGCTTGAGAGGGATATCTTTGACCTCTACCTCCCTGAGTTCGATATACCTTGGGTTATTCACTTAAGGGAAACTTGCTGCTGTTCTACAAATCTCTGCACTTGGAGGCCCAACACTGTCTACAGAATAGAAGCGTGCGTAGACATCAGTGCGGTTCAGCGAACGGGAGTCCACCATACACGTATATCGGTGGACACAAACCTCAAGTATCGAGGCTTGCCTCGGCTCGACTCGAAGGTCGATCGGACAAGTCAAGCCTAAATCTTCCGGCCAAACTCGAAAGCTTGGCAAGCCGGCTCGGTAAATATCGTAAGCTCTTGATCAAAGGCTCAGTGCAAACTTAATTCCACATAACCTTTACTAAAAGTCTAACAACGATTGGCAATCATATAAAGACAACTTGGTTGGCATGTTAGTTCCTCACCGTTAGTGTAGTGTGCCAGCATTATTTATTTCGATGTATTTCTGGTCACACCAATACCTAAACAGTTATTATATTGCCTAAACAATAAAGATATCCAATACATATGTTATTTTTGAATAAAAACACATCAACAGTAATATAGTTGTTTATGATTCATTCTATCAAATGAGCAAATCATAGGAATTTTGCCATAAATGATTAATTAGTGTTGAGTATGTGTGTGTGAGAGATGCGTCCGTGAAAAATAGTACCCTCTGCACAAACTTGTTCTTGTTGAACACTCAGACCCGGGGGGCCTCCCCGCGGGTCTCGGCGTCCTTTATGCGCCGACTGGAGGGTTTCCTGCGGTGTCGCTCGACGCTGCTAGCCGAGAGAATTTGTAGTGCTACCACCTGTTTAGGTGTTCCCCATGTTACCATTTAAAAAATAATTTTAAATGTTTTAAAAAAGTTTCTATGAATTTTTTGAATGTTCATAAGATATGTTTCTACAACCTTCAAAAATTTCAGGTCCAAATTCGAAACCCTTTCGAATTTGGATATAAATTTTTCGAAGGCTGTAGACACATATCTTCTGAGCATTCAAATTTCCTTCACTACAAGAAATATGCTAATTTGTGACCCTCGATATTGGTCACAAAAATGGTCATGAACTGTCATTTGTGACCTTTTTGCGACCAAAAACGATTGGTCAAAAGATGAGCGTCACTAATGGCCGTTTGCGACCTTTTTTGGGGATTGGTCATAGACGATTGTGACAAAAAACAAAGGTCACAAATTTTATGACCAATTAGTTTGGTCACTACCAGTCTGGCCAGTCCACGTCAGATCCAACGTGGCAGAGCTGACGTGGCAAAATTGTGACCAAATAAAATGGTCGTAAAGCAGAATCAGCCCAGTCCAGTTCAGCTCTCTAAATGGGCCTGGCCCAATAGTTCAGCCCTCTAAATGGGCCTGGCCCAATAGTTCAGCCCATTTAACATATATTTTTTCGCAGAAAATTTGGCATTAATATGGGCTGAGCCCAGCAATTTGGCCTTTTTGCAGCCCATTTCTTATTTGGGCCTCGGCCATTTAACGGTCCACAGTTTGGCCTTTTTGCGGTCCATTTTTGGAATATTCGACAATATAATAAATTGCTATTTTATTAAACTGAGTCCAACTAAATTTGGCCCATGGCCCATTTAAGGTCCATTAGTGTTTGGGCTAAGGCCTCTTTGAGTATTCTATATACATCCCAGCGCAAATTCAAATTCAAATTCAAACTGAAATACAAATTCATAATCAAAATATAATTCGTCTTTGCAACAATAGAAATTCATATTCATTTCAGCACATCAAGTTCACAGCAGCACAGGTTCACATAACTTAGAGAAACTAAACTTAGCAGAATCACAGCACAGGTTCATCTACTGAAATGCCCAGGTTCTGTAACTTAGAACCAGCAGGTTCGATCACAAGCCAAAATGCATGAACCAGCAAGTTCGATCACAAGCCAAAATGCAGAGCCAAATTGCATGAAAATGGACCAAAAGGTTCACAACTCAGCTCGCTCAGCTACTTAGCAGTAGCTCCAAGAAGAGCAAGCAGCTGAGCATACTTAGCATCTTGTTCTTCTGTCTTCTTGCGCAGCATCTCATACTCTTTGTCCCGGGTAGCTTGCTCAGCTTCAGCTTTCTGCTTCATCGCCGCCATCTCTTCTTGCATTGCTTCAGCTTGAAGTTGAGATCTTTCCAGCTTCTCCTCAAGATCACGCACATGAGCAGCAACGACAGCGCTGGGTTTGCTGGTCTTCTTAGATGACTCGAGTCCAATGTTCATCAAGAAGGTACTTTGCTTCACTTGCCCATTGAGGACTTCATGCACAATCTCAACGTCAGATTTTGGCTCTTCACCATCTGCTACTGGCAAGTCCTTCCTTCTTTCCATCTCAGCCTGGCATATCATTGCACATTAGTAGCAGCAATGATCAATTTCACAACTTACAGACATACAAGATGGAACAATTATGAATGTTCATTAATCTGAACCAAGCAAAAAGCACTAGAAAAGCAACAAAAAATAGTCATATAGTGCAAAATTGACAGAAAGGTCAATACCATGTCAAGCATGCAAGCAGATACCATCAAGTAACAAAAACCATATGTAGTTCAGTCAGTTCTAGTTGCTGTCAAGGCTTGCAAATATATGTATTTCAGAAGTTAACCAAATCCTCAATAACTAAACCATCAACCACACATGCCCTAATAGAGGCATTGAAATCAGAATTCAACTTGGTTTAAGCAATGCCATCAGAAGAAGAAGCACCAAAGGCACTCAGCACAAGCCAATCTATCACCCAAAGGAGCACATCGCTGAATTTTCATACAGCAGCAGCAAAGCAAGTAACATAGGAGACATTAGGCCCCAGCAGGAGTGACTTACTATGGCAATCCGAGCTGGCTCCGAAAACCCACGTTTCTTGCTGAGCTGAGTGACCTTGAACTTGTCAATCGCGGTGAGCTCCTCACCATTCCGTTCTTCCTTCTGGAATGTTTTTCGAGAATAAAAATGTTATTCATTGCCAATAAAAAATGTAACTCAACTACAATTAAACCAGAAGCTCTCCAGGCAGAAGTTACTTAATTTGGCACAAATGTGTGCCACGTATGACCTCGAACCAGTTTTCTGTTGGAACTTGACTTTTTTTCGATTCTCCACATTCGACTGACAGGTTTTCTACAATAAAGACAGACTTTCAACATTTTCTAGCACTAGCATATCATGTGCATAAGATAAACCAGGAACTTGATGCCACAAATATGCATCAAAGAAGAATGCATACCTTGTGTTTCGGGGTAGACCATAGCTTCACCAGATCTTGCCATTCAGTATCCTTCATATTTGGCACAGGGGACTTGATGCTGACTTGATTAGCTGGTACATTGTCAAAATAGTTCTTCTTGACGTAGTGCCGTATGTTCTTGGATACTTTCTGCAGCATATCAATGCACACACCCTGATTGACCTTCTTATCCATGTCCATGTTAAAATTAGCCTACAGTGAGAAGCAGATAAATTCATCATCAGCCAAGCAACAATGACAAATGTAATTAAGATATGGCGATGTGAAGAAGAACATGACAATGGCATATAGCAAAGCTAACAAGTACTTACAGCAACTTTCCCAAGATAATCCTTCACAAGAGCAGTGTCCTTTTTGTATTCCTTGAAGTGTGGCAGCACTGGTGTAAATTTTCTTGCATTGAGTCCACACTCAGTAGCAAGTTTGGCAGCCACGACAGGCAGCTCTGGGCGCTTCATCCCTTCAGCAATTTGGACTGACACCTTACCCTGCCCCTTGGTCATCCTTTCAAGACCGGCTCCCCTTCTATCTTTATGCTTGACCAAGGAACCTATCTGTGAAAATGAAATTGACATCATAAGTAAGAAGTAAAACCTCTGCATAGATGAATTGCCAACATTTATAAAATGCAGTAGTAAAAAAGAGCGTTACTACATGAACTTGCCTTCATCACGCAAAAGCAGCTCTGGTTGTTCAGAAAAGACATCATCCCTGTCCACACGGCTGATGTTCATGCAGACAGTGCTTCCTTCAGCCATGCGTACTGGAGTCCCTTCATCCATGGATTGAAACTCAACATCCACTTGCAACTCCTTGTGCAGCAAGCTCTCTTGCTGGTTGGTCACTTCAGTCATCTTTGATTTTTGTCTTGTGACTCTAGCAGGGGCAGGTTCCACGGGTTCCAACGGTCTCTTTGAACTGGCTGGAGGATCAGCCATCACCCTTCCAGGAGGCATTGTGGTAGATGACTCTGAGCTCTTCCTCCTCTTGGTGGTCTTCTTAACAGCAGCCTTCTTCCTCCTAGAAGTCTGTGTGAGCACAACATATAAACAGCAAGGATAGCAGCATTAGAACAAAAGTAAGAAAACTGTGTGAGCACAACATGAAGTTAAAAAACAAGGAAGCAAGTATACAAAGTACTCCCACACATCCCAAACAAGAAAGAATTTGCACACCTTAACAACAGGCTTCTCCACTACACTGTCGTCAACTTCCTCCCCATCATTATCTTCATCTTCTTTAGGGTTATAGTCTGAGCTTGCAGTGTCATTGTTGGTCACTCCACTAACTTCATCACCTTCACTTCTCATCCTAAGAAATGACCCTAATGCTGCGAGGCCCATAGACTGTAACCTGTGGTTGTTTCTCATCATGTTTCTAGCCCTAAGCTTCTCGTACTCGGTGAGAGGTGGCTCTTTAGATAATAAAATAATTACCATTAGATGTATGTTGAAATGCATGGAAAAGCAAGACAACAATAGCAGCTAAGGTATGCTATCAGGTTTTATTTTAATTTGAAAATAGCCAAGGTATGCTACCATGTTTTATTTTCATTTAAACCTAGTTATTTATGTAAGGTGGACTAACAGCAGACACAAAAACTAAACCAAGTTATTAAGCTTATATGACTAAACAAGCATGCATGAAATTTAGCATTAGATGAATGTTGAAATGCATGGAAAAGCAAGACAACACTAGCAGCTAAGGTATGTATGCTAGCAGGTTTTATTTTCATCATTTAACCCTAGTAGAATAACTTCAATTATTCAGATTAAACCATTACATTTCAACTACCAGATAGCAAAGCAAAAAGAGGCAAGGTATGGTACCATGTTTTATTTTCATTCAAGCCTAGTTATTTATGTAAGGTGGACTAATAGCAGACACAAAAATCCATAGATCAACAACTCAAACTGACAGAAAAGCAACATGTCTACACACAGGCAAAGGCATCAATATATTTTACTTACCAACAAACTGGCTCTTCTTTGCCATCCTTGTCGTGGTTGAACTGGTGGTGATGTCTAGTTGCCGTAATAGCTTGCAAGATAGAACAAAAAGTAATTAGATAAACAGGAAGAAGCTTCTGCACTAAACAAGCATCATGTATACACATGGGCAAAGGCTTGAACCCACCTCTGAATTACACTGCTTCAACTTTCGAAATCCCTGGCCACTTCCCTACAGGGAAGAAGTGGTTAGACAACTGGTTATGTACCGCAATGAAGTGAAGTAACCAGTCATGCCATGTACAACTGGTTACATAGCAGTACCACAATCAACTGATGCATAACATATAACACAAGTCATGTATAAACAGTAACAAGTATTGAATCATAACATCCAAATACACCAGTTGCAATATCCTAGAATTAAAGAGCGACCATGTATTACTCCAGAACAACCATGTCAACAACAACCCTGCAGCAAGTACTAGACAATTAATCACATGATGAGTTTAAGAAGGAGCACTGCAGCACATCACACATGATGTTGATGAGAAATTCGTTCACGTTGAGGCATTACTAGAACATGTATGTGGATGAATTTCAGAGCCAATTGCTTAAATATCTATTAAACCATAGCTATGCAAACCCTAGCTGAAGCAATTGCTTACATTTCAGAGGCATCACTAGAACCACTCAAGAACCAGAGGGCAAGGAACCCTCCATGAAGCCTAGCTATGCAAATCCTAGCTGAATTTTAACAAGTCATGGCATGCAAACCCTAGCTATGCAAACCCTAGACACGTGAAGCAAGCAGTGAACGCAAACCCTAGCTATGCAAGCCCTAGATGAAGCAAGCAAGCAGTGACACGCGAGCATAGGAATGAACAAGCAAGCAAGCAAGATTCGGAGATGGGAGATCGACCGAGACCTGGTTCGCCGAGCACGTGGTTGTCGTCGTTCGCCGCTACACCGCGTCGCCGAGCACGTGGTCGTCGTCGTTCGCCGAGCGAGCGCCTCCCGCGTGTGGCCGTCCGTCCTCGCGAGCGCCTCCCGCGTGCGGCCGTCCTTGCGGGCGCCTCCCGCGTGCGGCCGTCGTCGCTTGCCGGTGGAGAGCGGAGGGGATCAGAGCGGAGGAGAGCGGTGGGGATTGGGGATTGGATCTGAGGAGAAAGGTGGGGTTTTCCGTTTTGGTAGGTGGTGCGGACAGAAAAGCCCCTGGCTTTAATTCTTTTGGTGGGTGTTTCGGACATTTCATGTCCAAAGGAGGCGGCCCAGGCGGGATGCTTTTGGTGGGCGCGAAATTTTGGAGGGAACATTTTGGAGGGAAAATTTTGGGATTTTCTTGTCTACAACAAATATAATTAAACAAACAACACTATACATGTATAGAACACTTTACCAACAAACAACTGCAATGTAATTTGATATTTTTTTCTCGTAACTAGGTCACATATGATGATGCTACGCGAAGGTTTTCCATTATTTTGATTTTTTTTGAATTTCGTGTGGTCATTTGAAAATCTAGTTGAATTCGTGGCCGTGACCGTTCGTGTCTAGTGTTTGAATCATGTGGATATTTTGATGTATCTATGATAAAATGGATAGTTGTGAACCTAAAAATAAAATTTAGGAAAAATAACGGGCAAGTTGTGTGGCAGCGGCAGTTCAAAATCTAGCGGTTTCCACCTGAATCGGCGGGAAGCCGTTTAAATGGCCGGAAATAGGCAGAGAGCTCGAAAATGCATTCTTTTTTGTGATTGTTCATGGAATGATGTCTACTTTTTGACAAACATGTGTCGGTGCCATTTTGGACGTCACTCTCGGTAGCCGCTTCACAAAAAAGCTATTTTAAGCACTTGAAAAATGAAAAGTGATTTTTTTTATGAAACATGTCAAAAACTTTGTTCGGCAACATTGCTTGCCATACCACAGGGAACACATGTGCCAAAGTTGGGCACATTTCGACAAACTATGTCATGAATGCGGCCAAAACATTACTCCTTCATCTTGAAAGCTATGAATGTTCGTTCGTGATAGCAAGTTTCTGAGAACACTTTTCCAGTAAAACTTTCACAATGCAAGTTTATATTTTTTTCTGGTAACTAGGTCACATATGATGACGCTACGTGAAGGTTTTCCATTATTTTGATTTTTTTTGAATTTCGTATGCTCATTTGAAAATCTAGTCGAATTCGTGGCCGTGACCGTTCGTGTCTAGTGGTTGAATCATGTGGATATTTTGATGTATCTCTGATGAAATGGATACTTGTGAACCTAAAAATAAAATTTAGGAAAAATAACGGAAAAACTATGTGGCAGCTGTAGTTCAAAATTTAGCCGTTTCCAACTATATCGGCAGAAAGCTGTTTAAATGGCCGAAAATAGGTAGAGAGTTCGGAAATGCATGCCTTTTGGTGATTGTACATAAAATGATGTTTACTTTGTGAAAATAATGTATCGGTGCCATTTCGGACGACACTCTCGGTAGCCGCTTCACAAAAACTCTATTTTAAGCACTTGAAATATGAAAAGCGGGTTTTTTTGTGAAACATGTCGAAATCTTTGTTCGGCAACATTGCTTGCCATCCCACAATGAACACATGTGCCAAATTTGGGCACATTTCAACAAACTATGTCATAAATGTGGCCAAAACATTGCTCGTTTGTCTTGAAAGCTATGAATGTTCGTTCGTGATAGCAAGTTTTTGAGAACACTTTTCCAGTAAAACTTTCGCAATGCAAGTTTATATTTTTTTCTGGTAACTAGGTCACATATGATGACGCTACGCGAAGGTTTTCAGTTATTTTGATTTTTTTTGAATTTCGTATGCTCATTTGAAAATCTAGTCGAATTCGTGGCCATGACCGTTCGTGTCTAGTGGTTGAATCATGTGGATATTTTGATGTATCTCTGATGAAATGGATAATTGTGAACCTAAAAATAAAATTTAGGAAAAATAACGGAAAAGCTATGTGGCAGCTGTAGTTCAAAATTTAGCCGTTTCCAGCTACATCGGCAGAAAGCCATTTAAATGGCCGAAAATAGGTAGAGAGTTCGAAAATGCATGCCTTTTGGTGATTGTACATAAAATGATGTCTACTTTGTGAAAATAATGTATCGGTGCCATTTTGGACGACACTCTCGGTAGCCGCTTCACAAAAAACCCTATTTTAAGCACTTGAAAAATGAAAAGCGGGTTTTTGTTGCGAAACATGTCGAAATCTTTGAATGAACTTGTTCTTTGTGTTATAGGTGACAATGGCGAATGAGAATGAGCTCGTCGTGATTAGCTCGGATGAGAGTGATGCTCCTCCTGCTGATGACAGTGATGAGAGTGATGCTCCTATCTCGGACACTGACAGTAGCTCGGGCTTTGACACTAGCTCAGAAGAGGAAGATGATCCCCATCCCGAGGAGCTGACAGTTAGAGGTAATGGGATTAACATATGATGTTGCTGCCATTGCCCATCCTATGATGCTTTGATATCTCGTCTCTCTTATGCTGATGCTTAAATGCAGGCCCCGGAGTGATAGGACATGACACATATGACCCCTACTGTGTGTTCGCCAACAGGGTCACTATGGATCATCAACAGGTTGATTCTCTGAGGGAGTATGTTGCTGAGTATGAACCATGCAACCCACTGTATGTTTGCACCATTAAAGACTCACATGTGAAGGTGCAGAAAGGAAAAATGGTAAACAACAGTCCCTTTTGTGTCTCTTATGTAACTGAACCATTTATGTTTGCACATCCTAATAACCATGTATGTCTTTGCAGTACTTCAACAAGAAATTCACAAAGACCTACCTCAAGAACTACCTCTCAACTGTGCCCCAGAGAATTAGAGTGCGAGGCCACGGGTGGTCAAGGCATGTGAACATCAAGCTTGGCAGAGCGTGTGGTAGAACATGAAGCACTAGGGGAGGGCGATGTTGCGATATTCGAGTTCTGCAACGCCAACGGTCGTCTGAGGCTATTCGTTGAAAAAATGTTGCCCTGTGAGGATTGTGCCAATCCTTGATGATATTCGCCTTCTGCCTTATGTAGTGAACTGGATGTGTAGGGAACTAAGCCTAGCTGCTGGTTGCTTTTGGACATACTAATGTAGTGATCTGGATGTAGTTCACTAAACCTAGTTGCTAGATGTTGAAGCAGGACATGAAGCACTAGAGAAGAAGGACATGAAGTATTAGAGAAGCATGTAGTGAACCAAATTATGTAGTTGCTTTTGGTTCAGTTATGTAAATTAAGCTACCTGGTTGCTATGTGGTTGCTTTTGGTTGAACTTATGTAAATTAAGCTACCTGGTTGCTATGTGGTTGCTTTTGGGTGAAATGAATGTGTATTAAGCTATCTTGTTGTTTTTGGAGAAATGAATGTGTATTAAGCTATCTGGTTACTTTTGGACAAATGAAGTATTAATCTTCAGTGACATTTCTCTTGTTTTTCTTTTTAAAAGACACAGAAAAAATTATATATAAAACAGTTAGCCATCAGTAACAATCACTATCACTCCTCTATCCCAATGGCAAGGCACTGGACATGCGAACCAGAGGTACAGGGTTCGAATCCCAGGCCTCAAATTTTTTTGAAGCAATTTTGCAAAGACACAGGAAAAAGTTATAAACAAAACCTAATAAAATGGTGAAACCATCACTAGCTAACAACATCACTCCTCTATCCCAATGGCAAGTAACAGAACATTTGAACCAGAGGTGCTGGGTTCGAAGCCCAGACCTCAACTTTTTTCTTGCAATTTTTCTGCAAATTCGCAAGACAGCAACTAGTTCAGTATTACAAGACAGCAGTGAACAAGCAACTAGTTCAGTATTGCAATTTCGCAAGACAGCTGTGAACAAGCTTACACATGCATTCAGATTACATGTTCAGTATTTAGATAGACAGCAGTGAACATTCAGATTACAAAACAGTGACAAATTGCTCCAATAGGCACCATTGCTCAGCCTTCTAGCCATTTCTTGCACCATTGCTCCAATTTCTTGCACCATTGCACCATTTCTTGCCTTCCTTGTACCCGTGAACAATGCATTAGGTACACTGCAACAACCTGCATGAGGCAGTGACAAAATCTAAATTAATCAGCAACAGTGACAAAATCTGAAACTCTAACAGTGACAAAATCTGAAACTTTAACAGTGATATAAGTTACCAGGACCACCAGGACCATTTTCCCCATCAGTTTCGGTCACACGCCACAAGTGCCTATCATGAATTTTTGCACAACTCGCCAATTTCCACGGAAACGAGTGTCTGGCACATAAAACACCTTTGTTGCTTGTGAGGTTAGAATAAATGGATGACTTTTATACCAGCACCTTCCAGTGTTGACACTAGTGAAGTGTCCATCATCTCTCAATCCCGTCTTCTTCTTCCCACCGAGATCAAACCAGTCACAACTAAAGAGGACAACCGAACGGTCGACGCCTCCGCTAGAGTTGTATTGCAGCTCGATGACGCTTCTCAGCTGACCATAGAAGTCCATAGCCTCACCATCATGATCTCCCTCGGTGACGATTCCACTGTTCCGTGTCTTTCTATTCTTCTCGCGGTCAATGGTATGGTACCGAACACCGTCAACAATACAAGCTGAATACAATCTCACTCGCTTATCCGGTTGGCAGGCCAAAGCAAAGAGATCATCGCTAACCTTCTTCTCCTCGTGCAATTTTCCAATCTGCACATATAAACCAGGGTGAGTAACACACAAAACACAAAAATGATGTGGCAATGGATTACATGGCTAAAGATCTCACCTTTTTCTTAAACCAACCAGCAAATTCCTTGGCAAGCCTCTTATCAACATGGACGCTGCTTGCTTCCCCATTCAGCTCTTGTTTGCACATCCTGCCATGCCAAGAAAAATAGTGAGTGGAAACATCAGTCATTTGGTAAAAAAAATAGGTTCCTCCCAACCCAAGATAATAAAATAACGAGTTCACACCATATGACATACTCTATGTAAGGTAAAACCTCACGACAGCTGCTGAGGACAAACCAGACCATCTTGTCATAGTCATCACCGGCGTCCAAGTATTGTGACCCTCCGAGAAACTTCACACCATGCTTGAAAACCGACACATCACCACGGTGCGAGTCAGCCTCTGAGAAAGTTCCGCCTCGCCGATTCCATCTCGTGTCCAGATCGTCAAAGTACCTCGAGCAAAAAGTGAGGCACTCATCGACAACATACGCCTCGGCAATAGATCCTTCCGGCCTCGCTGTGTTCCGCACGGAGCGCTTACATGTAAGCAGCCTTCTTTCGACCGGATACATCCAACCATATTGCATAGGGCCTCTAAGCATTGCCTCTTTTGGTAAATGGACACACAAATGGACCATCACGGTGAAGAAAGATGGAGGAAAGATCTTCTCGAGCTTGCAAAGAATTATTGGGATTTCTTTTTCAAGTCTTTTCAGAACCGATAACTTGAGTGTCTGGCAGCATAGTTCTCTAAAGAAATTACCCAACTCGGCAACCGCTTCATATATATCGTGATGCATAATTCCTCGGAGCCCCGCCGGTAAGATTCTTTGAAGGAGAATGTGGCAATCATGTGTTTTTAGGCCTTGAAGCTTGCATCCATCAGGAGAGACACATTTCTCTAGGTTAGCGGCGTAACCATCTGGAAACCTCACTGCCCTTATGAACTCACAGAAGGCAATCTTTTCTTCTTTACTCATTGTGTACCAAGCAGGTGGTATGTCAAACGAGTCTTCACCTTCTCTAGGTTTTAGGTGCAACTCTTCTCTTATTCCCATATCTTCCAAGTCAAGCCTTGCATTCACCGTGTCCTTGGACTTTCCTTCAATGCTCATGAATGTCCCAAGGAGATTGTCGGTGATATTTTTCTCGATGTGCATTATATCGAGATTGTGCCTCAGCTTTAGACCAGGCCAGTATGGCAGGTCCCACAAGCGAGATCTTCGGTCCCAACATTGGCCTTCCTCGCGCTTTCTCTTCTTTTCCAGCTTTCCTGGTCTTACATCTTTCACCTTTTCAAGTTGCTGCTCGAGCTCTTCTTTAGTGAATTCCGCTGGCTTGTCACGGGTTTCAGTCTTACCATCAAACTCTTTGCTTCTTCACCACTTATGGTTTGTGTCAAGGAAGCGATGGTGCCCAATAAAGCAGATCTTGCCCCTTATCCTCCTCGAGCAGGGGTCTTTGTCACACCGCACACAAGCCTGATAACCCGCTGTAATCCTCCCCGACAAAGTGTGCAACGCCGGAAAATCATGGATACACCATATGACTGCAGCACGTAGATAGAATTTCTTCTTGGGAGTCAAGGCATCGTGCGTAAGTACACCACTCCAGAGCTCGAGCAACTCATCCACAAGAGGCTCCATGAAGACGTAAAAATCTTTTCCTGGAGACTCTGGACCTGGGATAAGCAAGGACATCATATAGTTAGACTGATCCATGCATGCCCATGGTGGCATGTTGTACGGCACCACAAAGACGGGCCACATGCTGTATGACGTCCTCTGGTTCCCAAACAGATTAAAGCCATCTGTGGCAAGGCCGAGTCTTATATTCCTTGGATCTGCCGCAAATTCTTTGTGGTCCTTGTCAAATTGTTTCCATGCCTCTCCATCCGCTGGATGGCTCAGCTCATCCTCCACAGGCCGCCGCTGGAGCTTGTGCCACTGTACCTCCTCTGATGATTCCTCTGGGAGAAACATCCGCCGAAGCCTTGGTTTCAACGGAAAATGCCTCAACACCTTCTCCGGTATCGACTTCTTCCCATCAGCATCTTTCCACCGAGACGCATTGCATTTCAGGCAGTTGTCATACTTAGCATACTTCAATCGATACAACACACAGTTATTTGGGCAGACATGTATAGAGACATATCCAAGCCCTAACTTGCGGATTACGCGCAACGCATCCTCGTAATCCTTGGGAACACTGCTACCAGGGAACTGCAAGTTCAACAAGCTGAGTATTGCATTGAATGCAGCATTGCTAATCCGGTAGAAGGACTTGACGTGAAGTAGCTTCACGGTGAAGGTAAATCTTGAAAATTTACCCCCTTCAACAGCTGTGCGCTTGGCCTCCTCTAACACCTCGGCAAACATTGACCTCTGTCCATCAACATGGTCCTCAGAGTTGTACAGATCCTTCAACAAGTCAGGTATCCTATCATCCTCATTCCCATCCTCTTCCTCCAAATTATCATTCCCTCCCAGAACACTTTCCATAAAAGCAATTCCATCATCACTACCATGATGTGGCTCTGAATCAGCTTCAGCATGTTGAGCTCCTGCCTCCATTGGCTCTCCATGATGGATTCACCTATCATAGGTGCTGGCCATCCCATTAAGAAGCAAATGGTCTTGCACCCTTCCTTGATCAGCCTCATCTTTACGGTTCAAGCATTGGCTGCATGGGCAAAGAATGTGGTCATCCTTTGCAAAATTTCTGCGAACACATTGCATGAACTCTTCCACTCCCTTAATGTGCTCACTGGAAAGCTTTCTACAACCCTTTGTAATCCAGCTTCTGTCCCTCTGAAAAAGACAACAAAATGTCCCAACTTAGCAAAAATCCCTAAACAAAACTTGCAATAAAATGCACACATTTAGCTGCTGATTTTTATCAACTGTTCTAAAACAAAACTAAAACTTGCAATAAATTGAATAGGTACTAGAAACAAAACAAAAACATGCAATCTGTTCTAAATATCATGTCACAATACAGATGAAGTAAAGAGAAAGTAAACTACATAATAAACTAACTCTATATCATCTAAACTAACTCTAAATCAGGCTAGGATGGATCTCTATATCAGTGCAATGCATCTAAAACGGAAGAGAACTTGCTGTTCTTGCTGGAGCGCGCACTCTACCATGGAAGGCAAGTCGGAGAAGAAGGGAAGAAGAAGGGCGAGAGGAGAGGGATGCTATACCGTGGATGGCGCTGACGGCGCTCCTGAGGCGGGCTCGTTCTCACCGCTAACGCGGGGAGGTCGCTGACGGCGGGGTCCGGTCGTGGCCGAGGCGCTCCCGCCGATGTCCATGCCGCCGCCCCAGCCCCCTCGCCGGCCCGAACCCCTCCGCCGGTGAACGCCGCCACCAACCCCCTCCGCCGGTGAACGCCGCCCCCAATGCCCTCCGCCGGTGAACGCCGCCCCAAATCGCCTCCGCCGTTGGAGCGGAACTGATAGAACAGATACTGAATCTGGGGAAATTTCTGCCAAGTCCGGTGCCTGTTTCTGAACCCAGATAGAATTAAACTATAAAACGATTGACTTCAACACTCTGTCAACAATCTTTCAGTAGCGTAGCGGAAGAGAGCATAGCAAGCAAGCGCTCGGTCGTGGGTTCGAATCCCCGCTCGCGCACATTTTTGGCAAATATCTGCTGAGTGGGAGGGACCCACATGTCATGGAAGCAATAGCTGAAAGCCCAAAAAGAAATAACAAAATATATAGGTTTGCTTCTACAGCTTTTCAACATAACTTCAATAGCCCAGTGGTTGAGAGGAGAGGCGCGTTGCGCGTGGGCATGGGTTCGAGTCCCCTCTGCATGTTTTTTGCAGAAATATTACTAGTCAATACTAACATGTCTGTTGGATGGGACCCACATGTCAGTATCTGTGGGGTCTGGCCCGGACCCACATGTCAGTGGGGCGGGCAGGTGGATCCCGCTTGTCAGGGCCGTGGTCCCACATGTCATCCCTCGGGTCCCGTCTGTCAGGCTTGGTGGGGTGGGGGTGGGACCCACCTGTCATGGCGCCCGGGAGGGTGGGTCCCTCATGTCAGGGCAGGGGTCCCACTAGTCAGGCTTGTCAACAAGTCAACTTCTCCTGAACATTGGGTCCCACCGTTCAGTTCGGTCAACAAGTATCTCCTCTTGCCAATGGGACCCACATGTCAGTGAGATTAAAATCATGACTGAGTAGTGACACGTAAGCGAAAATGACACCTAGGCAGTGCCACGTAGGCGAGACTGCTGAGTTGGCTGTCAATTAATGCGAATGACCATTTAAATTGGTCGTAATCCGCTAGAAAAAATATATTAAATTAATGTTATTTGCACTATGACCAATTCATGTAAGGAGATTATGACCTTTCTGACAGATTTGGTCGTTATATGTTCGGGTTTGGACCCTCCAAAACAGCGAGTGACCAAATGGTACAAAATGGTCATAGATCTATGACCAATATTTTCAGGGTCACTGACAAAAGGTCATAGGATAGCATATTTCTTGTAGTGCTTGTTGAATTTTTTGAAACATTTATAATTATATTCTTAAATGGTATCATGGGGAGGTGGTAGCACTAGATATTCTCTCGCTGCTAGCCATCGTAAGGGAAAATATCTGGTAATCCCTGATGTTAAATGATACCATGATACCACTCTCCAAAATTCAAATTTACAAGTATCAAGAAATTCCGAAAAAAATGTTGGGTGCTCGCAAGATGTGTCTTCACATTCCCTAAATTTTTTAGAACCAAATAGAAAATACACATAGAAACAAAAAAAGAGAAATCACTATGTGAATAGTGTCACTTTGTGTTTTGTCTTTTTGTGACACTATTCATGTTGGATTTGTCTTTTTTGTTTCTATGCTTATATTTTGAATTTGGTTCTCCAAATTTTAGGAATCATAAATACACGACTTGTGAACACCCACAAATTGTTTTAGATTTTTTTTGGAAATTTCAAAATTTGAATTTTAAGAAATGGTATCATGCTATCATGTGAGTAGTGGGACTTGATATGCACTCATCGTACGACCGCCTGCTCTCCGCCTCTTCTGCGCTTGGAGATCGTTGGCCTCTTTTGGCAAGAGAGAATATCCAGTACTACCATGTCTTTAGGTGGTATCATGCTACCATTTGAAAAAAAACAATTTAAAAGGTTTCAAAAGTTACAAAAAATGTGCATATTCACAAGGAATGTGTCTATAGCCACCCAAACTTTCAGGTTATAAATCGAAATATACATTGACAAACCAAAAAGACAAATCTAGCGTGAATAGTGTAAAAAAAAGGACAAAAGCAAAATTGACAGTATTCACACATGGCTTTATCTTTTTTTTATTTCTCATTGTGTTTTTCGATTTTGGATGTGAAATTTTTGGAGGTTGTGGACACATGCCTTTTGAACATTCACACTTTGTAGAATTTTTGAAAAATTAAAATTTATTTGTTTTTTACACCTAAGTTTGGATAGCACTAGATATATCCTCCTTTTGGCAGCTACTTAGCTCGCAAGCCGGCCAAGTTCGGCTCGACCAAGTTTAGTCCAAGCCCTGTTTTAGAATTTTTCCAGGTGACAAGGCAAGCCAGATTCGGCTCGAATTTTGATAAGCTCGGTGTAGCCAAACCACGAGCGTATGTGCTTGCTTTGATGTACGCATCAACCGTTTGCTTGTAGCACGATCCGCATCGCCCACTTCGATCCAATCCAACGACGATTCCCCATCGCTCGTTGAACAAATTAAATTGCTCCTCTCCCGGAAGAAAGCCCTAGCTAGCGCCCCCTCCACAAACAGCCATGTCGGGAGCCAGCTCGCCGTCCGGCTGCTTGCTGGACCACCGCGTGCGCACCGACTTCGACGACTACGATCTGGAAGACCATATCGCCCTGCAGCCGTTCAGAATCCTCAGATGCGTAGAGAAGAAGGCGTCCGGGTTCTCAGCTGACAAGACCTGCAGCTCCGACGAGATGGTTGAGAGCATGCAGATCGGGGTGCACCTCGCCGATGCGCCGCCAGGATTCTCCTGCCTGGGCCTCCGAGGCGGCAGCCCATTCACCGGCCTCTATGCCGCCGACAAGAACATCATTGTCCTGAAGAGTACCTTCGTCGACGACTTCAGCCAGCACGTCTACCTCGTCTACGACGCCATCAAAGGGTCGCTCCTCATGATCCCCGCGCCGCAGCACCCCTCCTGGAGGTATACAAGCCTCACCGCTCGCCTTCTCGTGGCGCGCCCACGCCATGGCGGTGACAAGTCCGCGGACTACGCCCTGTTCCTCGCGGGGAGGCTGGACGACGGCGGGCGATCGCGGGATGCTCTGCTGCTGTGGCGGCCCATTTCGTCATCTCCGGCATGGCCCGAGGTCAAGGCCATCTTCCCGGATAAGTACCTCGAGGATTTGTACAGAACCGACAATCCGACATGGTGTTCTCGTTCGAAGACCACGGTTACTGGGCGGACCTCCTGCGCGGCGTCACTTACTGCGGCTACGACGCCCTCTTGGACAGCAATGACGACCGCAACGACAATACGGTGGAGTTCGGCTTCATCCCCCTTCCCGTCAATGGCGCGGATCACCTTCGCAGCAGGGTAGCGGAGCCTAAAGCTTACCGCACCATGGGGGTCGCCCAGGACTCCATCAGGTTCGTCTCCATCGATGGCTTCCTGGAGCACGTCGACTTCAAGGACCGCACGGTAACTGTCTGGAAGCTGCTGGGCAACGACATGAGGTGGGAGCCGGAGTATGAGCTCCGCCTCGATGCTCTGTGGGGGCTCCAGGGATTCAATGGCCTGCCAAAGGATTTGACGCCCATGTACCCCCTCCTTAGCACGGTGGACAAGAACGTTGTCTACTTCGCGCTCGGCGAGTACCGTGAGAATCGGTGGGAGTACTGGGAGTCCATGCCAGTGTGCATACACTACATGGTCGCCGTCAACATGTTGAATAACGTCATCCAGGCCTCCTACCATTTTGGCAGCCCTGACGACATTCCGGACCTCATCTCCTGCGATTTCAGCCAGTATATCTGCACTGTGAGCCACGACCTCTATATCATGATGATGGAGACGGTGAAGCAGACATCCTTGACGTCTTTGGAATTGGATCCCTTAAACTATGATGAAGTAGAGGCCAAGAAGATGATCAATGGGCCACGGACATGGCAGGAGACTCTGAAGGAAGAAGATGGACAACGCGGTTTTCCCACAACTATGAGGATATCCACTGCTTATCTCGACCATTGATTTTGCATCCAACGAACGATATTATTCGTACTATTTTATGTGTTGATAAAACAAAAATATATGTTAATGCGTGGTTTTAATTTTTTTTCTTAATGCATACACACAAATTTCTTATTAGTACATGAATATTAATATGAAATTACATAAATCCATCAAATTATTGATAATGCGTTGATATTTGAAAATTCGTTGATAAAATTGTGCACGGATTGCAAAGCATTTGGATGGCCACAATAGTTGGTGGATATCCTCTTAGTTGTGGTATTGTATATTCCGAAGATGGACCAATGATGATCAAGGGCAAATGTCGGATCCCTGCTCTAATTCCTTCTAGCTACTACCACTCCCAACCATATTGATCATCTGTTTTCTCTGAGGTTGCCTTTAAGTTACGGGCGTAACTAGAGCTCGGTCGGCTGTCGTAGGCTGACGTTTTGTGGTGTTTTTGGTCCCGCCTCCTTTTCCTTTCGTTATGTCCCGGGCTTTTCATGTTGTTTTTATTAGTTTGTACGTTGTTTGCTGCCTTGATTTGTTAAAGGTTTGGGCTGTTGACACGTGGGCTTCATGGGCTTACATGGGCCACACTTAAGTCGCAAGTAATGTGTAACTCAAATGGTGTCAGTTAATGTTAGATAAAACTCACATTGTTAGATAAAAGCTCACGTGGTCTGACTATGTGTTTATTTTGTGGGCAATTGATCTGATATTATATTTCTTATTTTTTTTTGTAATTTCTCTATTTTTACAAATATAGCCCCTTGTCCAACGTAATTGTCAAAATTGGCCCCCTCCGAATTTTATTGTCAAAAGTGGCCCTGGCGGGAAGACAACAAAGCGACACGTGTCCTTCCGCCATTCCAGTTGGAGGGAAGTCTCTTCCCGCCATACCAAGTGGCGGAAAGTCTCCTCCCGCCGTACCAAGTGGCGGGAAGTCCCTTGGCACTGAGCATCAGTCCGCGTCTCGTCATTCTGACCCCACCACCTTCCGCCACTCCATCCGGCGGAATGTGTCACGTGTCGCCTCAGGAGACTTCCCGCCATTCCAGATGGTGGAAGGACACGTGTCGCTTCCCTGTCTTCCCGCCAGGGCCATTTTTGACAAAAAAATTCAGAGGAGGCTATTTTTAGCAATTGCATTGGGCGGAGGGCTATATTTGTAAAAAAATCTACAAATTATCTTTGCTTCTTTTGTTTCTCTTGCATGCTAGTAGTGCATCAAAGTTTTGCTGCTTGGAATGCCATGCATGGAGATTTCGTCGTCAAATAACGAGACATATGGCTATGTCCCTTTCGATCTGGGATGGATACTTTTTATTTCATTACACACAAATGATGCTTATATCGTTTCAAGATAATGTTTCAATCACAAAGAAATAAAATGGCGTATGGCCTCATGAGTAATTTGCAGAAAATATTTTCAATCGTGAGAGAAATTATTCCATTAATTAAAACCTTATGTCGAGCTGCAAACAAATCATGCCAATTTGGTACACGGAGACGTGAGGTGATATGGGCAGTTAAAAGAGAAGGAGAGAAATTAGGAGCCAGTTTGGTATGTGAGGTGAGAGAGCAGTTAAGAGCGAGGAGAGAAATTAGGATTTCTTTGTTGCATGCAAAAATTGATGGCTAGCTTTTATTGTGTGATATTTTTGCGGGATTTTTTTAGCGAAAGATTTTGCGGGATTTTTCTATGTGGGAGAGTTGGACGAAGGGTTGGTGAAACGGGTAACTTTTACATATCTTATAGGTAGGAAGGATAGGAGGAGAGATTTTTTTGAGCAAAAGATTTTGCGGGTTTTTCTATGTGGGAGAGTTGGACGAAGTGTTGATGAAACGGGTAAACTTACATACTCCCTCCATTTCTAAATGTAAGGCGTATAGTTTTCTGCACGAATATTAAGACATGCATATTTGGCGTACGGTGGACTCATTTGTTTATGAATAATTCGGAAGAGAGGAGTCCCTAATAGCCACCAGATGAAAACAATCCGTAAAATCCCTCCGTCCGAGAATGAAATTTATTTTTGGATGGGTAAAATCGTCCATAAATCACAATAAACCCTATATTTTGGAATTTCTAAAAAACTATACGCCTTACATTCAGTATTTTTTGGGACTGAGAGAAGAGAAGAGAGAGAAATTATGATTTATTTGCTGGATGCAAAATTGATGGCCAGCTTTTACTGTCTGATCTTTCTGCAGGATTTTCTTTGGGCAAAAGATTTTTACAAGATTTTTCTATGTGGGTGAGTTGGACGAAGGGTGGGTGAAACAGGGAACCTTTACATACCTTACTCTGTCTGCCAAAAAGTAACTGCGAAACCACACAAACACTCCACTACACATCGCGCGGCCCACAAGCGCCCTAGACGCATTGTTCAGGCGAGCAAAATGGCGGCCGGCCGACGCCTCTGCTCTCCGGTTCCACCGTTGGAGGACGACGACCTCCTCGCCGAGATCCTCGTCCGCCTCCCTCCGGTGCCACCCTCCCTCCCCTGCACCTCGCTCGTCTGCCCGCGCTGGCGCAGGCTCGTCCTTGCCCCCGGCTTCCGACGCCGCTTCCTCCAACGCAACCCAGGTTAAGATCTATAGGAATATCTCTTGTATTGGTCGCTCCAGTTGTGGTTGCGGTTTTTTGATCTGTAGGAACATATGCTGTACTTGTCGCTCCAGTCGCGGTTACGATCTGTAGGAACATCTGCTTCAGCACGTCATCCTAGCATACTTGGTTCTCACCAAATTCTCTGCATACTTATATTCTTTAGTTGGAGAATAACCATGAACGCCAGAGAGGCACGGGTGAGCAGTGGGCTGGGTACAGAGCAGCGCCTAGCCAACACATGCTTCGTTCTCAGCAGATTCTTTGCATAATAATTTAATTCAATCGTACTGAATTCGGTAAATTCTTTGAACTAAATAGTAATTCCAGTGTAGTTTTTTCTTATGACTAGATAAATAAGAGAATGAAATTGGAGACAACCTCATGAAACTCTATCCCTGAACGAACTAAAATGCCAAATAGGCGAAATAGGTAGTTCAGGCACATTTGGAAGCGCTTACAAAGTTAACAAAATTTCCTTCATTCATTATGGTCGTCTATTTTCATCTTGCTTAGAATATTAAATCCATAATGCCGAATTGGTTTGTAGTTTAAAGGAATTTTATTTTTGTCTATTATAGAAGAATCCTGCTGCTATATGATGTTATGAGTGCACTTGGAACCTCATGACCTTGTTGTTGCAGAGTATTCAATCATTAGAACACATATATTGGATTAATGAAGCTGAGTTCAGTGCCACTACATTTTTACACCAACCAGTCACTTGTTCTATGCTAATATCATATGTTTATGCAAATATATTCTCCTATGAACTGCAAATTATTTGGTTCATAATTTGCTACTTGCTAGTTACAAATAAGTTTCCCTTTTCCTCTAAACGTAAATATATATCTTGGATGATGTCAATGCAGTTCTTGTGGAAACATCGTTGGCATGGCTTTACATAGATCCTCATGGAGTTGTGCAAGGGCCATTTTCCATGTATCAGCTCCATCGTTGGCGAAAGGCTGGTTACTTCCCTAAGGACTTCAGAGTGTGGACAATTGACCAAACAATGGACCAAGCTATTTTGCTAGTACAAGCTGCACGAATGATAAATTACTTGCAGTTTGGAACTGAAGTTGAGATGATCCATCTTGATTAGTCCTTGCTGCCATTGCGACTCTTGTAGGTACTTGTTTAATAATGAGTCGACACTCCATCTTGGACGATACCCAGAGCCTCGTAAACCACTTTTGAGGCTCCCTTTTTATGGGGTATGCTAGAGTTGCTCTCAAGTCTCTAAATGTTAGGTGAAGTATCTGTTGTTTTAGCTTAATTAACCTCTTAAGGAGGCCCCACTATCCTCTATATCGCAGCAATCACTCATTGTAGTGCAGTCGTTAGATAATCAAATCAGTCTAATCTTTGTTTGTCCGAGGATTTACTAGCTACTAGCACATGTCACGCGGGATCCCATTCAGTTAGGCAATTAGGGCATCCCTAACCGAACCCTTAAAAACGTTGAACACCTTAAAATAAGAACGTTTAAGACGTTAAAACATTTCGTTTTTGGAAGTTCAGCCGTATCTAACCGAATCGAGGAGTTAAAAGCCTCAAAATTTCCCTCACTTCACCCAATTTGAGAAGCTGCTGCCACTTCTCAGCAAAAGATACGCTTTGCTCCTCTTTATGCCTCCGCCATTGCCACTAGACGCTCCGATTGTGCCGGGAATGGAACATCTCTCCCCTGGAAATCCTTCCCATTAGTGTTACGCCACAAGAAACGACGCATGTGGTGTCACCCGCAACAAGGAAGCGGCTTGGGACAAGGAAGGCAGTGAGCTCCGCCGCGGCATCCACAAAGACCGGTGGCAAGGCTACACCATCCACGAAGACCGTTCATCCTCCAGTTGCTCCTACTAATGGCGACAAGCGGAAGATAAAGCCGACACTGGTGGGCAAGGCCCTCCAGGAGGCGGCGATGAAAAAGAAGAAGCCTCGTGCCACCTCGGTGCCTTCTCCATGTCAAGTGGTGCCGACACCTTTTCTTCCATCTTTGGCACCCCTCACCTCCTTTGCCACCCCACAACCACTGGCTCCCCACGGACGGGGCTTGCCTGCTCCGCTTTCCTGCTCCCATCCGTGCGCCCCATCCATCCAACGGCCTCGTTCTTCCCTGGTCCCACCTTCCTTTTCTCTCGACAGAGGAAAACCGGGATAAAAAAGGGCGCAGAGAGGCGGCTGGGCTGCCGTCGCGGGCGGCCAGCTGGGCGACGACGTGCGACGGGCCAACCATTGGAGCTGGAGGCGCCAGTGGAGAGGGCATGCTCGCGGTCGGAAGAGCTCAGCTCGGGTCCGCGGCGGTGGTGGCGCATGGCCACGGAGGCGGGGCCTCGCACGAGGCGGCGTTGGTTTGTAGATGTTAACCGGTTATTGTCTCCAATTCGAGTCCAATTAGGATTAGAAACGTGAGGCCTAGTAGAACTAGGATATCTAGTCCTATTCTGATTGTTTAGTCCCTGCGTGGACGTGTATAAATACACCGGCAAGGTGGATTGTAAACAAAACGAAAATTACAGAGAAATAAAGAAGAGAGCAAGGACAGGCACGATACGGGTCTGTGGCAATCTAAATCAGTTTTTCGGTGTTTTCGTTCAGTAGCTAGTTCGCAAGGAGAGTCGTCGGAAAGAATCGTTGTTTCGATCCGAGCTAGCTAGCTGATTCACGTACGGGAATTGATCAAGGATCCTAGCTGCTCATGTAAGGGTCAGGGGTGTACTAGCCAATCGATCAAAGGAGCTAGCTTTGCAGTGCAAACTTCATACGTGCTTGAGTTTTGCTTTGCAAGCGGCAACGATCTGGAGGCTAGAAAACCAACAATTGGTATCAGAGCCTTGTCGAGAAGACGATGGGCAAAAGCGACAACGAGTCCGTCAACAACTCGAAGTCCGTCAAGTCCGAGAACAAGAGCAACGGCTCAAAGACGAACAAGAACGGCGACAAGATCGTGAAGGAGGCCAAGAATACAGCAACGAGCAGGGTGAGCGGTGCCAACGCAATGGCGCGCCGCAATATCCCAGTGCAGTACCCGATGCTGACCGACACCAACTACGGTGTTTGGGCGGTGAAGATGAAGATTATTCTCCGATTACTCCGAGTGTGGCAGGCAATCACCGACGATGACGTCGACGACGAATGCGACGAAGGTGCCATGGCCGCCATAGCCCAGTCTGTGCCGGATTCCGTGCTGATGACATTGGCGGAGTTCGAGACAGCAAGAGAGGCATGGGACGCACTCAAGGAGATGAGGATTGGAGAAGATCGCGTCACGAAGGCTCGGGCACAAGTGCTGAAGCGCCAACTTCACAAGTTGCAGATGGAGGAAACGGAATCGGTGAACGACTACGCCATGCGTCTCACCACGTTGGTAGGAGAGATCCACGCACTTGGTGCAAAGCTCGATGAAGTTGACGTCGTGGAAAAGTTTTTCAGCTCAGTTACTGATAAATTCACGTACATCATCGGCACGCTCAAGCAGCTCACCGACATCGAGAACATGACCATAACGGAGGCGATCGGACGCTTGCGGACGTGGGAAGAAAATTCTCGTGGTTGTCGGAGAGGCCAAGGAGGAGGCGGCAATCAACTCTTCTACGCACGCGCTGACTGGGAAGCCCCAAGCAGAAAAGGAAGGTGCGATGATGAAGAATCGAGCTACTCTAGTCAAGATGAGCACGATGAAAAGGGCAAAGGAAAAGACAAGCCACAAGGACGTGGCAAAGGTGATCAAACTAACGAGCGGAGGCCACGGAACTTGGATATGTCCAAGGTCAAGTGCTACAGCTGCAATACGATGGGTCACTTTGCAAAGCAATGTCCGGAGCCAAACAAGCGGGAGATGAGAGCAAATTTGGCAAAGCAGGAAGACGACGATCCAGCTCTTTATATGGCCGAAGTTTGCGATCTCGCCCAAACGGTGGTTGCGAAGCCAAACCGGAAGGTGCTACTTCATGAGAAGAAGGTAACACCTAAGTTATCCGGGAACAAGGACACGCGCTACCAAGGTGACCGAGGTGATCACGATCACCACGATGCGGACACCGACGATGACGATGACATGAGTGAAGATCTTGGCAATGAAGGCGCTGCAGCGGCGGTGCATGGTGGTCATGATCACAACAAGGCGCAAAGTGACAACGGCCACAATGACGATGGTCACGGTCACGACGACTACGCCGACGACACGGATGCCAACGACCCGGCGCCAAGCATGCCAAGAACTTCGCCACCTTCCTCAATCGCATCGACACCGACACAATTTGTGTCTCCCAAAGTTGAGGAGCCAGCAAATTTTGTAGAGGCGAGCAACTATCCAAGTTGGAAGCACGCCATGGATGAGGAGATGAAGGCGATTGAGAGCAACAACACATGGACCTTGGTAACCCTACCTCCGAACCATAAGCCTATTGGTTTGAAGTGGGTTTACAAGTTGAAGAGGGACACGAAGGGTGTTGTTGTGAAGTACAAGGCAAGACTCGTTGCGAAGGGCTACGTACAACGTCATGGAGTTGACCATGAGGAGGTGTTTGCACCGTCTGCTCAACTCGAGATCGTGAGGCTGCTCCTAGCTATGGCAGTACAAGAGGATTGGAAGGTTCATCACATGGATGTTAAATCTGCATTCCTCAACGGTGATCTCACGGAAGAAGTGTACGTAGAACAGCCCCTCGGCTACGAGAAGAAAGACGAAGAAGAGAAGGTTTACAAGCTCAAGAAGGCACTATATGGGCTCAAGAAAGCGCCACGAGCTTGGAATTCAAAGTTTGACCAAAGTTTGGTCTCACTCGGGTTCACTAGATGTCCCCTCGAGCACACGGTCTATATGAAGCACTACAAAGATTCGAACCTGCTAGTTGGCAGCGACATGGTAGGCGAGGTTGATGATCGGAAAAGCACATCGGACATGGAAGGTCCGAATCCGATCAGCTGGAATTCTCAGAAACAAAAGGTGACGTGGCACTCTCTTCATGCGAAGCAGAGTACATTGTGGCGAGCACGGCGGCTTGTCAAGATGTGTGGCTGAAGAAACTCCTAGCTGATCTTACGAAGAAGGAGGTGCAGAAGGTGTCACTCAAGATCGACAACGAAGATGCAATCTCAATGTGCAAGAACCCGTTTCATCACGAAAGAAGCAAGCACATAGACACCCGGTTCCGCCACATCCGGGAGTGCATTGAGGAGGGGATGATCGAAGTTCAACACGTGAACACCAAAGACCAGTTTGCTGACATTCTTACCAAGTCTCTCGGCAAACAAAAGTTCATCGAGATGAGGAAGAAAGTCGGAGTGCATGAATTGAAGAAATTCAACCAGGTTAAGGAGGTGAATGTAGATGTTAACCCGGTTATTGTCTCCAATTCGAGTCCAATTAGGATTAGAAACGTGAGTCCTAGTAGAACTAGGATATCTAGTCCTATTCTGATTGTTTAGTCCATGCGTGGACGTGTATAAATACACCGGCAGGGTGGATTGTAAACAAAACGAAAATTACAGAGAAATAAAGAAGAGAGCAAGGACAGGCACGATACGGGCCTATGGCAATCTAAATCAGTTTTTCGGTGTTTTCGTTCAGTCGCTAGTTCGCAAGGAGAGTCGTCGGAAAGAATCGTTGTTTCGATCCGAGCTAGCTAGCTGATTCACGTACGGGAATTGATCAAGGATCCTAGCTGCTCATGTAAGGGTCAGGGGTGTACTAGCCAATCGATCAAAGGAGCTAGCTTTGCAGTGCAAACTTCATACGTGCTTGAGTTTTGCTTTGCAAGCGGCAACGATCTGGAGGCTAGAAAACCAACAATTGGTATCAGAGCCTTGTCGAGAAGACGATGGGCAAAAGCGACAACGAGTCCGTCAACAACTCGAAGTCCGTCAAGTCCGAGAACAAGAGCAACGGCTCAAAGACGAACAAGAACGGCGACAAGATCGTGAAGGAGGCCAAGAATACAGCAACGAGCAGGGTGAGCGGTGCCAACGCAATGGCGCGCCGCAATATCCCAGTGCAGTACCCGATGCTGACCGACACCAACTACGGTGTTTGGGCGGTGAAGATGAAGATTATTCTCCGATCACTCCGAGTGTGGCAGGCAATCACCGACGATGACGTCGACGACGAATGCGACGAAGGTGCCATGGCCGCCATAGCCCAGTCTGTGCCGGATTCCGTGCTGATGACATTGGCGGAGTTCGAGACAGCAAGAGAGGCATGGGACGCACTCAAGGAGATGAGAATTGGAGAAGATCGCGTCACGAAGGCTCGGGCACAAGTGCTGAAGCGCCAACTTCACAAGTTGCAGATGGACACTTCACAAGTTGCAGATGGAGGAAACGGAATCGGTGAACGACTACGCCATGCGTCTCACCACGTTGGTAGGAGAGATCCGCGCACTTGGTGCAAAGCTCGATGAAGTTGACGTCGTGGAAAAGTTTTTCAGCTCAGTTACTGATAAATTCACGTACATCATCGGCACGCTCGAGCAGCTCACCGACATCGAGAACATGACCATAACGGAGGCGATCGGACGCTTGCAGACGTGGGAAGAAAATTCTCGTGGTTGTCGGAGAGGCCAAGGAGGAGGCGGCGATCAACTCTTCTACGCACGCGCTGACTGGGAAGCCCCAAGCAGAAAAGGAAGGTGCGATGATGAAGAATCGAGCTACTCTAGTCAAGATGAGCACGATGAAAAGGGCAAAGGAAAAGACAAGCCACAAGGACGTGGCAAAGGTGATCAAACTAACGAGCGGAGGCCACGGAACTTGGATATGTCCAAGGTCAAGTGCTACAGCTGCAATACGATGGGTCACTTTGCAAAGCAATGTTCGGAGCCAAACAAGCGGGAGATGAGAGCAAATTTGGCAAAGCAGGAAGACGACGATCCAGCTCTTTATATGGCCGAAGTTTGCGATCTCGCCCAAACGGTGGTTGCGAAGCCAAACCGGAAGTTGCTACTTCATGAGAAGAAGGTAACACCTAAGTTATCCGGGAACAAGGACACGCGCTACCAAGGTGACCGAGGTGATCACGATCACCACGATGCGGACACCGACGATGACGATGACATGAGTGAAGATCTTGGCAATGAAGGCGCTGCAGCGGCGGTGCACGGTGGTCATGATCACAACAAGGCGCAAAGTGACAACGGCCACAATGACGATGGTCACGGTCACGACGACTACGCCGACGACACGGATGCCAACGACCCGGCGCCAAGCATGCCAAGAACTTCGCCACCTTCCTCAATCGCATCGACACCGACACAATTTGTGTCTCCCAAAGTTGAGGAGCCAGCAAATTTTGTAGAGGCGAGCAACTATCCAAGTTGGAAGCACGCCATGGATGAGGAGATGAAGGCGATTGAGAGCAACAACACATGGACCTTGGTAACCCTACCTTCGAACCATAAGCATATTGGTTTGAAGTGGGTTTACAAGTTGAAGAGGGACACGAAGGGTGTTGTTGTGAAGTACAAGGCAAGATGATTGCGTGGATCACACGTTCGCTGGGAGACCCCAAGAGGAAGGTATGAAGCAGTGTAGCAGCAGTTTCCCTCAGTATGAAACCAAGGTTTAATCGAACCAGTAGGAGCAAGAAATCACTTCTGAAGGTTGTCAGTGGCGCGCTGACGTGGAACCTGCACACAACACAATCAAACTACTTTGCCCCAACGAAACAGTGAGGTTGTCAATCTCACCGGCTTGCTGAAAACAAAGGATTAAACGTATGGTGTGGAAAACAGTAGTAAATTGCAGAGAATGAAAAGGAACAGTGTTTGCAGTTGGTTGTATTATCAGTGTAAAAGAATGGACCGGGGTCCACAGTTCACTAGTGGTGTCTCTCCATAAAAGATAACTAACATGCTGGGTGAACAAATTACAGCTGGGCAATTGACAAAATATTGAGCGCATGACAATGCATATATATGACATGATGATTACTATGATATTCATGTGGGCATTACGACAAAATACATAGACCGTTATCCAACAGCGTCTATGACTAATAATCCACCGCCAGGTTGTCATACCGAGTTCCCCGTTGGTATTAAGTTGCAAGCAACGGATAATTGCATTAAGTAATGTGCGTAATGTAAACAAATGCATTAGACCTAACGGCGCACCCTTAAGCTAAGCATCGGTTATTTTATCCCTAGTGGCAACAGCACATCCACAATCTTAGAAGTTATTGTCACTCTCCCAGATTACCGGAGGCATGAACCCACTATCTAGCATAAATACTCACTCTTGGAGTTACAAGCATCTACTTGGCCAAAGCATCTACTAGTAACGGAAAGCATGCAAGATCATAAATAACATATAAGATAGATTGATAATCAACTTGACATAGTATTCAATATTCATCGGATCCCAGCAAACACAACATGTAGCATTACAATAAGATGATCTTGATCATGATAGGCAGCTCACAAGATCTAAACATGATAGCATAAAGTGGAGAGACAACCATCTAGCTACTGCCATGGACCCGTAGTCCAAGGATGAACTACTCACGCATCACTCCGGAGGCAGGCATGGTGATGTAGAGCCCTCCGGTGATGATTCCCCTCTCCGGCAGGGTGCCGGGAAGAGCTTCTGAACCCTCCCGAGCTAGGGTTGACGGCGGCGGCGTCTCTGGAACTTTTCGTGGATAATGGCTCGGGTATTTAGGGTTTTCGCGTCGGGAAGAATAAATAGGCGAAAGGGCGGCGGCTGCGGAGCCACGAGGGCCCCACACCACCCCACGGCGCGGCAGGGGGGCCGCGCGGCCCCATGGTGTGGGTGCCACGTGGCCCTCCTCCGTCTCTCCTCTGGACTCCGTCTTCGTGTTGGAAAAATAGGAGGTTCTGTCCAAGTTTCGTCCAATTCCGAGAATATTTCCAGACTAGCTTTTCTGGAATACAAAAACAGCAGAAAACAGGAACTGGCACTGTGGCATCTTGTTAATAGGTTAGTCCCAGAAAATGCATAAAAATGCTATGAAGTGTATATAAAACATGTAACAATTGGTATAATATCAACATGGAACATCAGAAATTATAGATACGTTTGAGACGTATCAAGCATCCCCAAGCTTAGTTCTACTCGTCCTCGAGTAGGTAAAACGATAAAAACAAAATAATTTCTGAGGTGACATGCTACAATCATAATCTTGATCAAATAATATTGTAAAGCACATGTTATGAATGAAGTGATCCAGGTCAATGGTCTATAGTTTGCTAGCAAGTAGATAATGAGCAAACAACTGAATCATATAAGCAAAAACTTTTCATGAATAGTACTTTCGAGACAAGCATCAAAGAGTTTTGCATAAGAGTTAACTCATAAAGCAATAGATTCTAAGTAAAAGGTATTTAACCAACACAAAGGAAGATTTAAGTTTCAGCAATTGCTTTCAACTTTCAACATATATATCTCATGGATATTTGTCAACACAAAGCATATAATAAGTGCAATATACAGCATATAAAAATTGTTGCACCAAAGTTGACACTAGTGTTTGCTTCTAAGATAGAAAGAAGTAGGAAAACTGACTCAACATAAAAGTAAAAGAAAGGCCCTTCGCAGAGGGAAGCAGGGATTAAATCATGTGCTAGAGCTTTTTAAGTTTTTGAAATCATATAGAGAGTAAAAATAAGTTTTGAGAGGTGTTTGTTAATTGTCAACGAATCAGAAAATGGAAAGTACAATATGACCCCTGCCAACCAGACTTTTAAGAGCGGCTCCCATGAAGGACGTTATTTCTACCAGCAAGGCAGATCATCCCTCTTTCTCTTTTGTTTACACATGCAGATATTTCACTGTTTGTCATTGCTTGACTGATAAATCAGGGCAAAAATGTGAAGAGAATTAAGCGGTTAAAGTTGTAATTAATTGGGACTGGGCACCCCATTTGCCAGCTCTTTTTGCAAAATTAATGGATAAGCGGATGTATATGCCGCTAGTCCGGTGGTAAAGTCTGTTTGACAGTTGACATAAAGACATCCACCCCGTCCTCATGAGCTTGGTAAACATTGACACAAAATAGGAGTAATAAAGTTTGAATAGTTTAAAGGTAGCACATGAAAAATTTACTTGGAATGGCAAGGAAATACCACATATAGGTAGTTATGGTGGACACAGATGGCATGGATTTTGGCTCAAGGTTTTGGATGCACGAGAAGCATTCCCTCTCAGTACAGAGTTTAGGCTAGCAAGGTTATTTGAAGCAAACACAGGATATCAACCGACACAGCAAGACTTATATGAAAACATATTGCAAGCATTATAAGACTCTACACTGTCTTCCTTGTTAACCAAACCCTTTTACTAGAAAATATCTAGACCTTAGAGATACCAATCATGCAAACCAAATTTCAACGAGCTTTACGGTAGTTCTTCATTAATAGGTTTTAACTACATGATACAAAAGCTTAAACATGAACTACTTGATAACTCAAAACAATTGACAAGTATCAAATTATCCAATACATGATCTACAAGAATATGTAAGCTTTTTCCATTATACCATCTACCACATGCAACATTTTCTGTTCCAACCAAACACCAATCAATTTATTTCAACATAAACTCTCCAAACAATTATAAGTGAAGCAAGAGAGTACTTTCTTTAAAAGAACTAACAGCTCTGAATAAGAGATGCATGCAAAACAGGAGCTAAAAGCATAGCAATAGCTAGATAAGAATACTCAACAAGTATAAGTGAAGAATAGGAGTATTCATATGAAAAAGCGGAGCGTGTCTCTCTCCCAATCAAGAATGCTGGGGTCCAATCAAGTTGACCATAAGAAAAATAAAATACTGAAAATAAAAGCACACAGACGCTCCAAGTAAAGCACATATGATGTGAAAGAATTAAAATATAGTTTCACTAGAGATGACCTGATAAGTTGCTGATGAAGAAGGGGATGCCTTGGGCATCCCCAAGCTTAGACGCTTGAGTCTTCTTGAAATATGCTGGGGTGATCCATGGGAGCATCCCCAAGCTTAAGCTCTTCACTCTTCTTGATCACATTATATCATCCTTCTCTCTTGACCCTTGAAAACTTCCGCCACACCAAACTCAAAGTAATTCTCATTAGAGGGTTAGTGCACAATCAAAAACTCACATGTTCTATAAGGACACAAACATGACCGTTACTTTTAACATTAGCTACTGCCACTGATGTTATGTGAAGCTCTTCACCCTAAAAAAGAATTCCACTCAACACTAGTAAAAGAGAGAATGCGAAAAATAAAAGACAGAATCTGTCTAAACAGAACAGTCCGCAAAGACGAATTTTTTCGAGGCACTTACGTTGCTCAGATCGAAAAACTTTAAACTAACGAAAGATGCGTACATATCTGAGGATCACGCACAAAAATTTGCAGATTTAAATAATTTTTCTGTGATTTTACAGAATTAAAACGGTGAACAGCAGAAATCTGTTCCTGCGCAGAAATCCAAATCTAGCATCATCTTCCTATTAGAGGCAATACTTGGCACAACAATGCGATAAAATAAAGATACAAAGGAATTGTTACAGAAGTAAACAACTCCTTGACTCAAAAAAGAAAAATTGCAGAAATAAAATAATGGGTTGTCTCCCATAAGCGCTTTTCTTTAAGCCTTTTAGCTAGGCATAGTGATTTTTATGATGCTCACATAAGATAGAGTTGAAACATAAAAGAGAGCATCAAGAAGCAAATATAAAACATGTTTAAATCTAACACTCTTCCTATGCATAGGAGCCTTGTAGTAAAACAAATCATTGAAGCATAAAGCAACTAGCATAGGAAGATGCAACAAATGCAACTTTAAAACTTTCAACACAAAGAGAGGTGTTTTAGTGACTTGAAAACTTTTACAACAATATTTTCCTCTCTCATAATAACTTCAGTAGAATCATGAACAAATTCAACAATATAACTATCACATAAAGCATGCTTTTCATGATCTACAAACACATAATTTTTATCAAGCTCCAAGGTAGTGGGATCAAAAATTTCAAACCCACTTTTAAACATATTAAAACAAGATGATTGGTCACTCTCAATAGTAGAATGCATAATATTATCAAGCAACATAGGACCATCATCTAAAGCTTTATCATAAACATTTTCTAAGCAAACTTTCTCATTACCATGCATTTTGAAATTAGGCATAAATAGAGGATTATCATAAGACTTATCAAAATAGCATGGATTTTCATAAATAACAGTAGCATAATTATTTCCACAAGTTTCATTCATAGGGAATATTTCAAGAGAATCCACAGGAACATAACATTCTTCCTCCTTTTGTAAGCATGGAGGGCAATCAAATAGTGTAAGAGTTAAGAGTTACTCTCATTGGAAGGTAGACATGGGTAGTTAATCCACTCTTCCTCCTTTTGTTCATCACTCTCCTCCTCTTTTTCATCCGATGAGATTTCAGCATCAGCAGTTTCTTCTTCCACATGTTCCTGCAAGGCAATGGTCTCCTCCTTTGGAGGAAAGATCCTATTAATAAATTCAGTAATATAACCATTATCCTTGTAATTCTCAAAACAATATTTAAGTACAACAAGATTCTCAGATTTATAAGGGTAACATCATCATTAGCAATAATGTCAAATAAAGCAGCAATTTCATAAGCCCCCTTAAAAGCAATAAATTCTTCAATTCTCTCCACATTATAAAAATCATAATCCCCATTAGCATAAGAAGACAAGATTTCATTATCATTGTGAGCACATTGGAAAGGAAGGTGACGCAATCCACAAGAACATTTTACATCATAAAGCCTACATAAATCCCAGGCACATGTTTTAACTTTCTCAATAAAATTCCATAATAGTAACCCTTTTTCAGACAAACGGTGTTTCTTAAAATGTTTTTGATGGCCCTCTGTGAACCCACCGTGCCAATAAAATTTAGTTTGAAAGAAGTTATCCATTGATAGCAAGTAAACAACTAGACATAATAACAAACCGAAATAGACTAGATGCAGGAAACTATTTTTTTTGTGTTTTTGATAAATAAAGCAAACAAGACTAAATAATAATAAACTAAGCAAGACAATAACAAAGTAAAGAGATTGGAAGCGTGAAACTCCCCTTGCAGAAATCCTCTTGCTCCCGGCAACGGCGCCAGAAAAAGATTCTGGCGTGTGGAAGGGGAAGCAAGGAGATTTCTGAACCGAAGTGCTTCCACTCCCCGGCAACGACGCCAGAAAAAGAGCTTGATTGCGTGGATCACACGTTCGCTGGGAGACCCCAAGAGGAAGGTATGAAGCAGTGTAGCAGCAGTTTCCCTCAGTATGAAACCAAGGTTTAATCGAACCAGTAGGAGCAAGAAATCACTTCTGAAGGTTGTCAGTGGCGCGCTGACGTGGAACCTGCACACAACACAATCAAACTATTTTGCCCCAACGAAACATTGAGGTTGTCAATCTCACCGGCTTACTGAAAACAAAGGATTAAACGTATGGTGTGGAAAACAGTAGTAAATTGCAGAGAATGAAAAGGAACAGTGTTTGCAGTTGGTTGTATTATCAGTGTAAAAGAATGGACCAGGGTCCACAGTTCACTGGTGGTGTCTCTCCATAAAAGATAACTAACATGCTGGGTGAACAAATTACAGCTGGACAATTGACAAAATATTGAGCGCATGACAATGCATATATATGACATGATGATTACTATGATATTCATGTGGGCATTACGACAAAATACATAGACCGTTATCCAACAGCGTCTATGACTAATAATCCACCGTCAGGTTGTCACACCGAGTTCCCCGTTGGTATTAAGTTGCAAGCAACGGATAATTGCATTAATTAATGTGCGTAATGTACACAAATGCATTAGACCTAACGGCGCACCCTTAAGCTAAGCATCGGTTATTTTATCCCTAGTGGCAACAACACATCCACAATCTTAGAAGTTATTGTCACTCTCCCAGATTACCGGGGGCATGAACCCACTATCTAGCATAAATACTCACTCTTGGAGTTACAAGCATCTACTTGGCCAAAGCATCTACTAGTAACGGAAAGCATGCAAGATCATAAATAACATATAAGATAGATTGATAATCAACTTGACATAGTATTCAATATTCATCGGATCCCAGCAAACACAACATGTAGCATTACAATAAGATGATCTTGATCATGATAGGCAGCTCACAAGATCTAAACATGATAGCATAAAGTGGAGAGACAACCATCTAGCTACTGCCATGGACCCGTATTCCAAAGATGAACTACTCACGCATCACTCCGGAGGCAGGCATGGTGATGTAGAGCCCTCCGGTGATGATTCCCCTCTCCGGCAGGGTGCCGGGAAGAGCTTCTGAACCCTCCCGAGCTAGGGTTGACGGCGGCGGCGGCTCTAGAACTTTTCATGGATAATGGCTCGGGTATTTAGAATTTTCGCGTCGGGAAGAATAAATAGGCGAAAGGGCGGCGGCTGCGGAGCCACGAGGGCCCCACACCACCCCACGGCACCCGCGTGGTCCCATGGTGTGGGTGCCACGTGGCCCTCCTCCGTCTCTCCTCTGGACTCCGTTTTCGTGTTGGAAAAATAGGAGGTTCTGTCCAAGTTTCGTCCAATTCCGAGAATATTTCCAGACTAGCTTTTCTGGAATACAAAAACAGCAGAAAACAGGAACTGGCGCTGTGGCATCTTGTTAATAGGTTAGTCCCAGAAAATGCATAAAAATGCTATGAAGTGTATATAAAACATGTAACAATTGGTATAATATCAACATGGAACATCAGAAATTATAGATACGTTTGAGACGTATCACAAGACTCGTTGCGAAGGGCTACTTACAACGTCATGGAGTTGACCATGAGGAGGTGTTTGCACCGTCTGCTCAACTCGAGATCGTGAGGCTACTCCTAGCTATGGCAGTACAAGAGGATTGGAAGGTTCATCACATGGATGTTAAATCTGCATTCCTCAACGGTGATCTCACGGATGAAGTGTACGTAGAACAGCACCTCGGCTACGAGAAGAAAGACGAAGAAGAGAAGGTTTACAAGCTCAAGAAGGCACTATATGGGCTCAAGAAAGCGCCACGAGCTTGGTATTCAAAGTTGGACCAAAGTTTGGTCTCACTCGGGTTCACTAGATGTCCCCTCGAGCACACGGTCTATATGAAGCACTACAAAGATTCGAACCTGCTAGTTGGCAGCGACATGGTAGGCGAGGTTGATGATCGGAAAAGCACATCGGACATGGAAGGTCCGAATCCGATCAGCTGGAATTCTCGGAAACAAAAGGTGGTGGCACTCTCTTCATGCGAAGCAGAGTACATTGTGGCGAGCACGGCGGCTTGTCAAGATGTGTGGCTGAAGAAACTCCTAGCTGATCTTACGAAGAAGGAGGTGCAGAAGGTGTTACTCAAGATCGACAACGAAGATGCAATCTCAATGTGCAAGAACCCGTTTCATCACGAAAGAAGCAAGCACATACACCCGGTTCCGCTACATCCGGGAGTGCATTGAGGAGGGGATGATCGAAGTTCAACACGTGAACACCAAAGACCAGTTTGCTGACATTCTTACCAAGTCTCTCGGCAAACAAAAGTTCATCGAGATGAGGAAGAAAGTCGGAGTGCATGAATTGAAGAAATTCAACCAGGTTAAGGAGGTGAATGTAGATGTTAACCCGGTTATTGTCTCCAATTCGAGTCCAATTAGGATTAGAAACGTGAGTCCTAGTAGAACTAGGATATCTAGTCCTATTCTGATTGTTTAGTCCCTGCGTGGACGTGTATAAATACACCGGCAAGGTGGATTGTAAACAAAACGAAAATTACAGAGAAATAAAGAAGAGAGCAAGGACATGCACGATACGGGCCTGTGGCAATCTAAATCAGTTTTTCGGTGTTTTCGTTCAGTCGCTAGTTCGCAAGGAGAGTCATCGGAAAGAATCGTTGTTTCGATCCGAGCTAGCTAGTTGATTCACGTACGGGAATTGATCAAGGATCCTAGCTGCTCACGTAAGGGTCAGGGGTGTACTAGCCAATCGATCAAAGGAGCTAGCTTTGCAGTGCAAACTTCATACGTGCTTGAGTTTTGCTTTGCAAGCGGCAACGATCTGGAGGCTAGAAAACCAACAGCCAACGGGCTGGGAAAGGCGGCGACGCGCCAGGAGGCAGTGGGCAGCGTGACGGTGGCGCGCGGGCATGGAAGGAGCAAACCGGTTCGCTTTTCCCTTGTACAGAGCCAATGGCGGAAGCCTCGCCGGCGACACGTCGATTTCTAGCAGCGCATGGAGAGCCGCTCGTCCATGGTCGCCAGAAAGGATTCTCCTCATCGCTGCCGCCGTTTTACGGTTGTTCCTCGACGTCTCAGTTGTTGCTGTGGTCGTGGGCTCTGTATCCTGGTCGTCCGGCGGCTTTGGAGCAAGCACTTAGCTGAGCAGAGCTGATACGGCGGAGGCGATGCTCCGGCTGGTGGTCGTGAACAACGAACTGGGCGATTGGATTGTGCACTTGCCACCTGCAATTGCTCCATCGTCATGCGCATCGGCTTCTTCATGGTGTTCCGCGATCTTTTTATCCCGATTTTTTTCTGTCGAGGGAAAATGAAGGTGGGACCAGGGAAGAACGAGGCCGTTGGATGGATAGGGCGCACGGATGGGAGCAGGCAAGCCCCGTCCGCTCCCCACAACGAGGTACTTGCCCACGAAGTTTTGACACAATGATCGAAAGGTAAAAAAACATTTTAATACTGTTCAATTTGGGTAATGCAATGCGACAAAATGATCATGTGACCTGTTTGTTCTTGATGATTGTAGTGGTGACGAGTATGATGTTACAAATTTCATGTCTCGGTTGGGTGAATCACCTGTTCAGCCTCAATGACATAGCTTTTTTTATGGCAGATCATCATGAGAGGGAGGAAAATCATGAGGGGGAGGAGGATGACCCGAAGAGGAGGAGGTCAAATTCTCACTGAGACACGTAAACATGAGAAAGAGAAGGTCAACGAACTACTGTAGCAAAGAGACATTGCTTTGTGCCTTTCTTAGTTGAATATCTCGCTTGATGCCTCAGTTGGAACCGATCAAACAAAGGAAAGGTTTTGGACATGCATTGAAGAATACTACTCGACAATATATACTCCCTCCGTCCAAAAATAAGTGTCTTAGATTTATCAAAAAGTGGATGTATCTAGACTTGAAACATGTCTAGATACATTCACTTTTGTGCTAATCTAAGACAATTATTTTTGGACGGAGGGAGTATAACCGTTCCTTCCAACCGCACTCAAGGTTCTCTTGCCCCACCGGTGGAGTGTGATTCAAGATCAATGCAACTGGTCAACCCTGCACCACCGAGTGGGGAGCCAGTCAATAACTATGGCCCATTATCCAAGAACTTTAGGAGAAACAATGGCGGAGCTAGGGGACCAGCAGGTGCCCTGCCCCTCCCTATGGCGGATTTTTTTACAAATATGGCCCTCTGCCGAATCGTTTTGTCAAAAATAGCCTCCTCCGAGTTTTATTGTCAAAAATAGCCTGGTGGGAGGCTGAAAAACCGACACGTGTCTCATACCGTCGTAGGATGTGGCGGGAGGCACATCCAGCCATCGGGACTAGCGGGAGGCGCATGCGGCCGCTCTCATTGGCGGGAGGTGGCGGGGCCCAACGCTGTGAGATGGCGGGAGGCCAGCCATGCGGTGGGACGACGCGACTTGCCTTGAGGCCGAACGGGTATACTTCTGTACCGGGGAAGGCATACTCATCTCACATAAATATACTTTTATTCAAAATAATTTGTACAGGAAATATGTTCGTGTCGACGAGTAAGTTCCATTCCCGTAATCAATTTTGAGTTTGGTGCACTGTATCTTCTTAATTTTGGACCGAAGTTTGCATCAATTTTAGACGAATTTTGTCAAAGTCGTGTCACTGGGTACATCGTTTGAAATTTCCTTTTACGAGTAGATCAATCCCTCCGTTTCCCATAACTTTATGTTATAAAATTTTCATTTTGACGACCGTATATGGATAGATTTTATAGGTACGTATGTAGGCAAAGGAAAAAGACACTGTTACCCACGGGAAGGCTTTCCGCCACGAGACCACCGTACCACAGAGCTGGGTCCCGCCACCTCCCGCCAATGCCAAGGGCGGGATGCTCCTCCCGCCAATCCCTACGGCGGGATGTCCCTCCCGCCAGCCCGTTCGGCGCGATGTACCACGTGTAGCTTTTATAGCCTCCCGCCAGGCCATTTTTGACAATAGAATTGGAAGGGGGCTATTTTTGACAAAACAATTGGGCAGAGGACCATATTTGTAAAAAAATCCCCTATGGCGTTGTACAACAGACATTTTTTTTTGTTTAATTCTAGTTTAGACAAAAAAAAGTTGGACAAATTTAGATTAGTTGGCCCCCCTTAACTGAAATTTGTTGTGACCTGGCTCCGCCTTGACGAGAAACTCAACAAGAAGGGACACGACAAGCCATTGGTGTTGCACCCTTGCTAAAAGGAGCTACTCGGACAAGGTGATGGAGGCGATGATGGTGGTGGTGCTGAGCATGCGAGTGCTTGATTTGGTGTAGTGTGTTCGATTTGACTCCACGCCATGCTATGTCGTGGTTTTTGCGATAAACTTGATCGATTTGTTTGGCTTTTGGATGAAGTATATGCATGTTTAGTTTGAATTGTTTGATTGGTGAACTATATTTATGTTTGTGATTGAATTGTTGGATATGGTGCATTTGAATCATCGTAATGTTAAATATCGTGCAACCGTTTGAAATATTTGTAGCAAAGGATGAAAGAATTAGCCAAAAAAAATAGGGAGTTAAATGTTGGGGTTCGGTTAGCTCCGGCCATTTTTTTAGCTCCTCATATTTGAGGAGTTAAGCTTCTTGAGAATGTTTAGTGAGTTATAAGATAGGGGTGCAGCTAGCGATGTCCTTAGATACCCCCCAACATAATGATTTCAGATGTCTCTTTTGAAGGTTGTGCTCAAACTGCAAAGATGTTGTTACAACGGTTTTCTATGTTTAAATTGTGATTCAGTTTCTCTACAATTTGTTGCACACGCATATCACATGTGAACCTTTTGTTGTTGAAGCCGACCGATTCGGCGTAAGTCCTGCCACAAGACTAAGTATTTTTTTGAAAACGCAAAAGGTTTGCTTTACGATTAAAAAATAGATAGAGTTGTTGCTCTCCAAGAGTGCGACACCGGGAAATTACAACGCACACCCTACAACCTAGATAGGTGGAAGTAGTGATGCGAGGCCTGCCGCGACGCACGATTGTGTTGAGCAAGCCAGCAGGGTCATGTTGTGCCACTTTCAAAACCACTAAATTGTGAGCATGAGCACAAATATGTACCCATATGAGCCGACATGGGCGCCAGTAGGACGACCATCTGTCGGTTCTCTTTGTCTCCATCAGGCACGGCCGAGCTTAGAAAAGAAATTAGCGCGATGAAAAAATAAAAATGTTTAGTTTCAAAAAGGATAAAATGTAACAACTTGTGTCGGCGAAGTTCAAAATAAAGATTTTTTTTTGCCATCTGGGAGTGGTGGAGCGAGCGGAGATGCGATAAAATACTTTATTTTATCTTGGCCGTCAATAAATAAGGCCACGACCACAGCCACAGGTTCGCCTGTTTAGGTTTACAAAGCCCAAGAGGCGAAGGGATAGGAGCGCGAAAGCGAAAAGGTGTCCCGCTTGGCTTCGTTGGCGCCGCCTCTCCGCCTCCCCCAGCCCCCCTTCAGATCGACCCTTCAGATCGAGGTAACAACATTTCCTCATCGCCAAATCCATCCATGGTGGTCGTAGTTCTTCGCCTGTAAGAGTGACCACGAAATCTGCATATGTAGATCGCTCGTCTCTCAAACTATTTCTAGGTCTTAGAGCGAAATTGTACTGCGTGTCTTCATTCTTCAGTGCCTTATTCATATGCTTATCGAGTGAATCATCGAGGGGTAACCATTTATTACCGCTAGAAATTACCTGGGTAATTTAACTCGATGATACAGCAGGAGACGATTCTTCTTGGCTTTAGGCGTATATTAGTGGCAACTCGCAAATATGCATTTTTCAAGTAGTTGCCCATGTCATCGCAAAACAAAGTATGTGCCATGTATCCATCTACTACTCATCACTTAAATTTCTACTCCCTCGTTTTGGCAGTTCAATTTGTAATGCCAAAACGTCTTATATTTAGGGACGGATTGAGTAGTAAATTTGTATAGATTAACGTACATAGTAAGGTCTAGATTAAAGTCTCCTACTTGTTCTCATAATTTTTTATTATTATGGTGAGGATTTGCCCTGGATTAATACAAGCTCTGTCTGATATCAGGGTATCATGGTCTCGAAAAAATACTATCCCTCTGAGGAATCTTCAGATGAGAGTGATGTCGAGATGGAGGAGGTTCCAGAAGTTCCCTCTGGTAAGCTGCTCGACGTTGACAAGGCGATTGATCTCATGAGGTTTGTCTACAAAGAAGGGCTGGCTTTTCTGGACAATGGGTCAGGGAGATGTCTGATGGAAAGGATGTTTTCGGACTTGGGAGGCTTCATGGTGGATAAGATGTTGGAGCAACCGCAACGTGATGCTCCTTGTCGGATGCGGATGCTGAAGCCTAGTTTTGAGTATGATCTTGCGCACGCGTTTGCCAAAGAAGCAAGGAAGGGTATTGCCAAGGAGCTCCAGGGCGATTTCTTTGGGTTATTTGTTGATATGTGCTCCCCACCTAATACTTATAAATACTACATGGTTGTGTTTGCACGCTATGTCAACTGCAAGGGAGAGGTTGTGGAGAGGCTTCTTGGGATTGTGCCAGATCCTGATATCTCTGCTCCATATCTTAAAGCAGCAGCCTTTTCGATGCTCTCTGAAGCTGGGTTGAGCTTGCAACGTGTCCGTGGCCAAGGCTATGGCATGGCAGGGTATTCTGAGATTTTTTTTAACGAGCTAACATCGATGTTGGATGGTAAAACTGCTTCCGCGTACCATGTTCATCCTCATGTCTGCCCACTACACTCGCATCTTGTAGCTGCTTCTTATGACCAAACTGAACTTTATGAGCTTCTCCGAACTCTCGATGTGCTCTCCAATCTAGTTCAGGAGTCCCCTCAGTTCACTGAAAAGCTATGCACCCTAATTCAAGAGAGAGGGGTGAATCTGGATGATGATCTTCAGAAGCCCGGTGAAACAAAGTGGGGCTCATACTACGAGGCAATTGTGAAATTTGCTGCTTATCTCAGTCCGATCTGCGATGCGCTTGAATTTGTGGATGAAGTCGCAAGAGACGACGCAAAATTCATGGTATACAAGATAAATCAAGGAATGACCTATGACTTCATCTTTGGGCTGCTGTTGATGCAAGATGTCCTGGGTGTAACGAATGAGTTGTCACTGGGCTTGGACAGGAATGGCTGGGATACTGAAAATTTTGCTGTTCTTCTCCAGGATGCTAGGAAGCAGTTGCAGGTCATGAGGGACGAGGGGTGGACACCTTTCCTCAACAAAGTCGGCATGTTTTGCAACGAGCATGATATGTATATGGTCACTATGGGAGAGAAATTTGTACCACGGAGAAGATCGAAGGATGCTGAAGCTTCGACCAAGACTTACCTAGATCATTACCATGTCGATTTCTTCCAGAAGGTTATCAACAAACAACTCGAGGAGATCGACAGGCGTTTTACCACGCAGAGCTCAGAGTTAGTTCTCCTGGCATCATGCCTGAATCCTCGCAACTCCTTCCAATCTTTTGACAAGGACAAGCTCGTGAAATTTGCTCGGTTTTATCCGTCCGAGTTTTCCAACCTCGACACAGCCACACTCCAGGTGCAGCTTGAAGCCTTCATAATTGATGTGCGCTCAGACACCAAATTTCTTGGAATGGACACGCTGAGCAGTCTTTCCGCGAGAATGGTGGAGACAGGCAAGAACGAGGCCTACCCACTGGTTTACTTGCTCCTGAAACTCGCGCTCATCCTTCCCGGGACGCCTGCCACTACAAAGACAGCCTCTAGTGCAATGAAGTTGATAGAAACTGCGATTACTAGCGAACCATGCAACCAGTGGATCAGTGACTGCTTGCTGCTGTTCCTGGAGCCTGACATATTTGAAAGCATCACCAATGATGCTGTGATTCCATCTCTTGAGGCTGCTGGGCACACTGAACCAGCTACCTAGTGTTTTTGTTGCACTAGTTAGGCCTCTATACCATCTACTTGACTTGTATGGTGGTAACTAGTAAGTTCTTCAGGCCGCATCGGTCTGGATATTTTACGTTATATGATCGTGGACAGAGCAGCTGCAGATTTCTCCTATTTGATCTTGGCCAGCTTGCATTGCATGCATCTGTAACTGGATGAATGTCATGCTGAAGAAACCTGTAGCTTCTTGCTTTTGGAAAATTTCAGGATCACAATGTCTCATTCCAGCTTACCTGGAATGCTGGGATAAGCGTACCGTAGTTATGAAGGTAGTTTGTCGCGCACACACGTTGCAACAGTATAACGAGTGTAGTATAGTGGACAGGACAGTAGGAAATCAAGCAGTAAACATCATATGCTGCCTTTTTTTTTGTTCTCCCGGAAGATTTTCTAGGGTCAGCTAGCATGGTCGTGTGCGGCCCAAAGAAAACAGGTATTTGGTGAAAACGCTAGATTAAGGTAGGACACACACTAGCATCTTAGGTTTTTATGAGGATTAGTGGGGCTCAACCCCATCAAATACCATCATACAAAATGATCCATTTGGAGTTTGTGGGCTAGACATGTATTATCGCCTTTAACCCCTTCCAATATCTCCCTCTGATCAACGCCTAAGCAATTGTCGCGGGCCACTAAAACATGTGCAATAAGCCTATAGCCTACAAAAACTGCTCTCGTTACCTTAAAATGGTGTGTTGTAGCCTACGAAATTACCAAAAAAAAATGCAAACACAGTGAGTTTGGGGACATCACATGAACCGTTTTCGTTATCTAGTGGACATGTAAATTATCTCACGACTCTCAAACGTCATGTTATAGCACACGAAACGGCTACAAATGCGAAAACACAGAGTTTCCGTGACCTCTCAATAACAATACATCTACCGTGGTCCACCAGACCTATAAATAGTGCTGAACCCTAATTTTATAACTCACCAAACAACCGTAAAGATGCAAAAATCACGACCTTTTGCCATTTGTCGTGAAAATTGAAAACCGCACGCACAATGTGCACTTGATATTCGTTTCATAAACATTAACTATCTCTCTGCACCGACTCGTTTAAAAACTGCAGCTGCACTTCTAAGTATTTAGGTTATGCCCCGCCTCCTCCTAACCGCACGAGGCCGATTAAGAGGCGGTTTAGATCCAGGGTCGCTCACCGGCGATTTCTGCCGCTCCTTGTTCCGCCCTGGCGTCGCGAGGGGGAGGGGGGAGCTCCAGTTCTCGTTTGTGTGTGTGTTTTAGCCCTTGGGTTTCTAGGTTTTAGAGTTTTCTCTGTCGGCGTCGTGGTAGAGAAGATACCGATGATGTTAGCAAGAATGATGGTCTCCCATCCCATGCTCTTGTTCGTCGGAGGTGTTGCTGGCATCGGCAATAGGCTTGTGGAGTCCAAATTGTTGGAGTGTCTTCGATTTGGCGTTGCCCCTTTGCGTGGTAGCGGGGATGGGTTGTTTTTGGAATACGACGGTGTTGACTGCCGGGATATGCGGAAGATGGTAGGGGATCCGGCCGCCTGATGAATGGCGGGGTGGCGTTCACCGGATCCAACTTTGAAGAGGTCGGAGGAATCCTCCATACGATGTTTCTTATCGGGTTAGATCTAGTCTTACAGGGTTGATGGGGTTGATGGATATCGCGGCTGGTTAACACCTCATGTCTAAAGGTTTCTTCAGTGCCAATGTGTGGACCAGCTGTTGGTACTCTCCTTCTCCATGTGGCGGCGAAGGACGTGGTTGTTTGGCAGTTGCGGCGATGAAGGTATGCAACATTACCAACGCTTGTATCCTCTCTTTTTTTTAGGTAATATGTGTCTCATCTATATAGAATACTGACATGACACAACAGAAAAGATATAGTTCTCCTTATTTTCCGTTACTTATATGTCCAATTATGAATACAAGTAATGTACCCCTACGCATGTACATCTTTAAAACAGATTTAGGTTATAAAGAGGAATTACAAATACACGGTAGCAGTACAAGTTGTTCGTTCTGGCGGCGCGTGAGAGGGTGCACAAGTTCCGGAATCGGAAGTCCTCCACTGCGCGCTTCGCTTCCTTGCCGCCTCTCTTCGCCTTCCCCTCACCGATCGAGGTAACAAAAAAATTCATCGCCAAATCCATCAATGGTGGTCGTAGTTCTTCACCTCCAAAAATTACAACTAGAAATCGGACAGGTCGTGCGTTCCACAAATGCGTCCCAAATACGTCAAGTATTTCTAGGTTTCCATTAATGTGGGATCTTACTATGGCAGTGCGTTTTCCTTCTTCTCGACTGAAATAGGAGGATGGGGGGATTTTTTTCGCTAAATTTTTCATGCGGATTCGAAACCTTATGAGCATCGAGTAGGAGATGGTTTTTGGTTGGGTACTAAGGCCTAAGGGTAGGTGTAAGTAAGGGGCAATGTTCAAAAAATCGGCCGATTTATCGTGAATCGTGGGGTGATCGATAAGATTATAGCATATCGGCCGATCGCTGACACCTATTTTTCGGTCTGACAGCCGATTTTCGGCCGATTTTTACCACTTATCGGCGATTTATCAGCCTGACAACCAATTTATAGGACGATAGTTTTGTAAAACTTTACATTAGCAAGAATTTTGCCCATTTTGTCGATTCAAAGGAAAGGAATCAATGTTGCACTTATATCCAATACTCCAATGAAATTTTTTGCATAGCATATTTTAGAATTTTTAGTGCCGAAAGTTGACATTTACAAAAAAAACTAACCGATAAATAGGCGACCGATAAAATCGATTAATCGGCCGATAAGCGATTAATCTCTAATCTGAGGTCAACCGAGAAGTAAACGATAAGCGATATCTTGAACATTGGTAAGGGGTAAATATGCATACTGAAGTATGTGTCCATGTATCTATTCTTATTCTTCCACTGCTTGTTCTCAGACTTCAGTGTTGTAACTCTCATACTTCTTGTTTTGAGAAACTTCGCACGGAGATTTGCTTGGAATTGATACTAGTAGTTTTGCATGATGTCAGGGTATGGAGAAGTCATCACATTGCCACTGTGGTATCCAAGGTTTTTGCATCCACTCTGACGAATGTAAGGCGCATATGGGGGTGATGTTGAAATGGGGGAGGTTCCGGAGAATCCGTCTGGTAAGCTGGTGGACATTGACCGCTCTATTGATCTCCTGAGGTTTGTCTTCAAACAAGGGATGACATTTCTAGATAATGGATCAGGAAGCTGTCTGCTGGAGAGGGTGCTCGCGGGCATGCCAGGCTACGTAGTCGATAAGATTTTTGAGCAACCTGCTGTTCCAGGTCGTATGCGGATGATGACGCCTACTCTCGAAACCGATATTGCGCACACATTAGCAAAAGAGATAAGAAAGGGCATCGGCAAGGAGATCCAGGGGGGTTTCTCTGGGATATGTTGATGTGTGCTCCCCGCGTAACACCAGGAAAATCTATATGGTTCTTTTTGTATATGCTCCCGCGTAACACCAGCAAGGGAGATGTTGTGGAGAGGCTTCTTGGATTGTTCCGGAACCCTATGTCTCTGGTCCATCTCTTAAAGACGCAGTGCATTCGATGCTTTCAGAAGCTGGACTGAGCTCGTCGAGCATACGTGCCCAAGGTTATGGCTTGGGGCAGTATGACAGTGAAGTTTTAACCGAGCTGAAATCATCCTTCGTTAGTGGAAATGCATCTGCACACTATGTCCATCCTCACGTCTGCCCGCTGCATTCCCTTCTGGTAACTGCTTCTTATAGCCAATTTGAAGTTTACGAGCTTTTCAAGGTTGTCGATGGGCTGTCCAGTCTAATTGATGAGTCCCCTCAGTTCAGTGAAAAGCTATGCAACCTAATCCAAGAGAGAGGGATTAATCTGGATAATGGTCTTCGGAAGGCCGGTGAAACTAACTGGGTTCATACTATGAGGCAATCGTAAAATTTGCTGCCTATTTCACTCCTGTTTGTGATGCACTTGACTTTGTGGAAGAAGTCTCAAGTAGAGATGTGAAATACATAATACACGAGATATGTAGAAGATTGTCTTATGACCTTGTCTTTGCCTTGCTCCTGATGCAGGATGTACTGGGCGTCACCGATGAGTTGTCATTGGCCTTGGACAGGAAAGACTTGGATGCTGGAAATTGTGTGGCTCTTCTCCAGGAGTCCAAGAAACGGCTTCAGGTTATGAGGGACGAGGGATGGACACCTTTTCTCAACAAAGTCGGCATGTTTTGCACTGAGAATGATATTGATATGGTCACCATGGGAGAGAAATTCAAGCGGAGAATATGGAAAGATGACGAATCTACAGCAATGACGAACCAAGATTATTACCATGTGGATTTCTTCCAGAGTGATCAACAGCCAACTCGAGGAGCTCGATAGATGTTTTACCAAAGAAAGCTCGGAGTTAGTTCTCCTTTCATCCCACCTGAATCCACGCAATTCATTTCAATTTTTCTACAAGGAAAAGCTCGTTGGATTCGCTCGGCTCTATCCATCTGAATTCTCTGATTCTGACATCGTCACACTTGATGTGGAACTTCAAGCCTTCATAATGGATGTGCGCTCCGACGCCAGGTTTTGTGGAATAAACATGCTGAGCGACCTTTCTGTGTGATGGTGGAGACGGGCAAGAATGTCGCGTATCCACTGGTTTATCTACTCCTGAAACTAGCGCTCATCCTTCCCGGGACGCCTGCTACCGTTAAGTCAGCCGCTACAGCACTCAAGTTCATAGAGGATACGGTGAGGGAAGAACCGTGCAACCAGTGGATCAGTGACTGCCTACTGCTGTACCTGGAGCCTGATATATTTGAAAGCGTCACCAATGATGCTGTGATTCCATCTCATGAGGCTGCTGGATTATTAGGGCCTAGAGAATAGTGTTTTTCGCTTCTGTAGTTATAGTTCTCAAACCTCTAAGCTAGTAAGTGCTTTATAGTCCTATCGTTATTGTACTGTTGTGATCTCTCTTCCGCCTGAATGTTTGCATATTTTGTTTACGACTTGCCACTCCCTTTGATCGAATTTTAAGATATTCCACTCATGGGTCACACTTGCATGCCGGCGACCTCGAGTGACAGCCCCCAAACTTGACTCAGGGAGAAGCTTTGTGGTTCCTTTTTGCCATTTACAGTATTTCGTTCCAGCTTTACACAGGAAGGCTGTGAGAAGCATTGCATTGGTTATGTTGGTACCAATACCATGGATGTGCAATGACTTTGCAAAATCATGTCAATTACAGTGGATTAGTGCACGGCCAGAAGGAAACCAAGCAGTAAATAAAACATCTCTATTAACTCCCGTTTTCTGTTCTCCCAGGAAGGTTTCCAGGATCAGCAATAGCTTTCCAATAACAGGAACAGGTTCCGCGCGCACAGGCACATGCCAGATTGTTGAATTCATAACCCTACACCATTATTTCGAATACCCAGTTTTCTATTCGATATACCACTTTCACTGGGTGCACAACTGAACTCTAGCGACCATGCGGTGACTATTTATTGTTACTCTAAACTGGTACAATCAGGCTCCTTGGAAGTTGATCCCAGAAAATGAATGCCTTCAACAAAATGATTATGCCTAAGCATTCCTGGGTATTGGTACTCCTAACCCTGCTGTCAGGACTTTGTATGCGTTCTGGATTTGTCTTGTGACCGGACCGATTTTCCCGTCACCAATCTCACGCCCGTCAATCATCACAACCTGTTGTAAATAAGAATACGTCAGCAATAATGCATCATCTGTAGGAGGATACTATGACAGGTTCTTAGTTGGAGTAAGATTGCTGTATCTGGATATGGCAAAAGGGAGAAACGTAGCTTAAAAAAACACTGAAAATATACTAGTAGGCAGTATCGGAAAAATATGGCCATCTAACTAGAATGACAATACTGTTCCTTGAAAAAGACGGTGCTTGTAAAACAAATTAGCACGCAAATTATTAGTTACAGAAACCATCGCAGGGAAATTTTGATGATTTGATCTGAAGCTATGTTCTTACGACCCCATGTATTGGCTTTGCGCACAAGACAAACCCATCACAGGGAAATGAAGAACATCGTGCATGCAAAAAATTAGGCAAACACATGATCATATTTTTATATGTGCATTTACTGAGAAAAAGACAAAATTGCACGCGTCTTATGTATTTTAAACCAATTAATTTGCCATTTTAGCACGGCACATAGGAGCATACTTTGCACATGCAGATACTCTAAAATGTCTACATATACACCCTTTTGTCTATATTTTGAAGTGCACAAACCAAAATGAATTCATATGAGCTGTTTACAAAATTGGCATTGAAACGTCGCATCCAAAATATGTACGCAATTATTCAAATTAAGTAAACCACCCGGAGCAGTACAAATATAGCTGGAAAAAAATATGACCAGCCAGTGCAAAAAAGTAAACTCACCGGTGTAATTTCTCCCATTGTTCCAGTTGTCCACACCTGCATGTGAAAACCTATATTACTAGGGTACAACTTCCATATATAATTGAACATATCGATGAAATAGTGCATTTGTACTTATTGTAGTAGTTGAAAATATGCAACCTGTCTTATTATAGTAGTTTGCCAACAAAGAGATATATCAAAGTTAAAATTTCTAAAACAAGATCCAAATTTGCACGATCGATTCTAAAAAAGAACACATGCATGTAACTGAAACTTATAATTATAGCATCATTGAAGTTTATTAACAATCACGGGGAAATTAAAACCTGCACAAAAAGGAAAATAAGTAATTTCAAAATCTTAAATTCTTAGTAATTAAAAACATGCTTCTGCTACTCCATTTCATTTAGTTCATTAGACAAATGCAAATTTCAGTATAAAGGAAAAATATACAGTTCCAAAATGAAAACCTCGGTACAAGGACAAGATGATTAAATGTACATGAAATAAAATATCCAACCTCATCTGCAGCATGAAATTCAGATAGACTAATTCGTCGTTCATGTAGTACCAGGTTTTCTTTCACAACAAGATCCATGACCTGTTATTTTCATATAATATAAATATTAACTTCAATAAAGTGGAACATTGGGTTTTTTCTGCCGAACCATGTCTGTTCACCCTAGTAGTGACAGAATGAACAAATTTTCTCTTCCATGCATGTTGGTAACGACATATATTTCTGCAAGTCGTGATGCAGCAATACATACACAAATATAACGATAGACAAACATTTTTATTACATGTTTTCATGTCAAACAAGAAAAACTAAAAGGAACACGAACCACTATCCAAATAAGGCAACACAGAATCTCCAGAGCACATAGAGGAAGATACTAAGGCTACACAGATTATTATGATTTCTCGCTTTCGCGTTTTGAATATTTCTTTTTTGTCAAATATAGTTCAGAGTGTGCCCATAGCAAAAACCTCAGTGTCTCCATGGAGGAATTAAGAAAACGGAAACTGGTCCGACTCAAAATTGTATGGGATCTCTTTATCAAAGTGAGAATAATCATTTAGGGTCGCAGTGCTGCACCTAGCGACCAGAGTTTGATTCCCATCGGGGGCGAATTTCTGGAATTCTCACCAAGGACCAATTCTTCTATATATATAAAAAAATGCCACCAAGGGCTAGTCCTGGTTGGTCTCTTTTTTTAATGGACATATAAGCGTATATCGAACCCATATGTAGGCTTATCATGAGAATATTGTATCCACTGGGCAAATATAGTTTTGTATATCAAGATTTGCTTGTGTGCACAAGTTTTCTTTAGAGCTCCATATCACCATTTAGAAGAACCATAAGAATCAAAAGGATCGAACTACAGACTCGTTACTTGGGTGTGAATCTTCTAGTACATATGTAGCTGTACGAAGAACTGGGTCATGATCTGAGTTGGGTATTGCTAAAAAACTTCGGGCCTTCAAATAAGTATTGGCAAATAACACGATAGGATGGAAAATCTCAAGGAATTTTCTCGCATGCAATTTCAAATTGGAGGGAACAATTATATACATTGGTTCCAATTATTTCCAACGGGAGGTTGATTAGACTTACAGTTGCACGCGTAATTCCTGGAAGGCAGTAGTCAGCATGAGGTGTCAATACAATTCCCTTCTTAACCATAAACTGCAGTTAAAGACATTTTTAAAACAAACATATGGCGAATATTGAGCTCTACCAACTGATGCTAGTCGTATGCACTATGTACACTTACAATGTTTGTTGCATTTGTTTCTGATACAAAACCATCTTGATCTAGCATGACAGCATCCTGAGCCTGTGCAAGATTACCCTCTATCTGCATAAAAGAAAAGAAAAAATTGAGGCCCTTCGCAATTCCCAATACCTTCATTTAGCTAAAATCCAAGCAGCTTGTTACATTAGATATTCAAATCTGAAGACAAATAACCTTTGCCAGAATGTTGTTAATAAGATTGTTGTGATGTATCTTTGAATCTACGCTCTGAAACAAGTCATGAGAATAGCCAATGTCAATGATTGTTAAAAGAAGAGAATAAAATAAGAGGCTTCATACAAAAATATAACTAAATGAGAAACCAAAAGCCAAATTGCTACGAATTTTATAAATGGGTCTTACATTTGGAGAATTACGACGTGTGGTGGCAGTTACCAACTTTATCCCATGTGAGTTATCATAAACTGGTGGTTTCCACTCTGCAAGTACTGACAAAGCAAAACGAAAGGTCTCATCATTATTACATCGACTTAATCTTCCAATGACAATTGAATGGATCAAATAGAGCCACAACGGCATGCATCATTTCCCACAATAAAGTACAGCAAATATGTCGACAATGATATCACAACCAGGCGCCACCAGTCATTATATATTGGATTGATATTGGTGAACTGACTCATGTGGTCTTACACGCCAGCACTGGTCGCTAGTCACAAGAAGTGATTACAGACTATTAGACAGCTACACACTACCGGTGCTTAAATCTTTACATTGTGCTTCAGTCTATCCTCATGCTATAAGATTTTACTCCTCCGTTCCAAATTATAAGATATTAGATATTTTCAACATGGACTAGATACGGACTAACACTGAAACGCGTCTAGATACATCAATAAAAAAAACTTAAACATCTTATATTTCAGAACGGAGGTAGTATTATTTAGGGCAGAAGCAGAAAATAACAAACATGGTATACATATTTAAGCACATACAACACATGCATGGAAAAAAGTGGGATGAGAATCTGAATACCAATCAAGGCACACCCATACAGATTGAAACCTGGACTCATTCCAGATGTCACCTACAGTTCAGACAGTGAACAAAAGGAAAGGTCGTGGAGAGAACATTGTAAATACACATTGTAGAAGTGACGATATTGATGAATCTATATCGATAGTTTACCTTTTTCCCACGAGTGAGAGTGAGCCTTATATGTGCATTATTGAACATCCCATTCGCATTAAGAGTCTTAAATATTGCATCCTTAATCTGCATTGAAACATGTACATGGCGGACGCTCAGTTCAGTAGTTCAAACTTCAAAGTGAGCCTACAGCAATCCTCTTAAATCAACATTTGAAAATATGTTAGAATTTATAATCACAATGGAAGGATGCCTGCCAAACAAGCAAAGACATGGTTTTTTCTTCAAATACTATCGTTAACATAGTGAGAATCAGGTAAGCAGAACTAGTTACCCAATCACGACTGGGCACATTGCTGAAGGCCATAGCTTTTGTAGAATCGAACAATCTAGAAGAAAAAAAAGAGTTACTGCATATATCATAGGAAGAAAAGATATGGCAATACATACAAAATCTAGAACAGTCACTACACCTATCCAAGTGTTCTTCAAGTTTGAATACTTTCCCATCATATATACGCAGTCCCTCCCAGACAGCATCCCCTCCTTGTACAACTGAATCGAACACTGAAACCTTTACACACAGATGATTAGAAAAACGAATGGGGACTGGGGAAAACTGATCAACTGTGACCAGTTTAACATTGTATTGCTGATTGCATAGCAATGTTACCAGTACATACCTTTGCACTATCACGTGGCAAAAGCTCATCTCCAACCCAAACAAGAATTTTTTTATTTTCTGGGACAGGAAGAGGAGGATCATACTGTGGTTGCTGGGATCCTGCTATTCTCCTTACTTGGCGCTTCAGCATATTGTAAAAGGGCAAGCTTTGCTCAAGCAGGTCGTAAAACGCAAATGGAAAAGTCTGCGGTCAAATAAGATCAAATGTTAACAACAAGAATGTTGTAATTGGGAAATAGTACAGTAAAGTGAGATGAAGTCAATTGCATCTTTATAACTTGTTAGAGAGAACTTCTTTTAAAGACACTGAAATTCATTGAAAGCATAAAATGCATACCTAACTTACTCATAAATACTCATGAGTATGCCAGAAGAAATTACGACAAGACTTTGTCAGCAGAGGTAATAATTCTTAGTGTTAATGTTTGTCAGCATGTCCTTTCGTATACAGTTATGACTGACTAAATATGCATAGTTAAATAGAATTAACTACTAATAAAGTCTGGAAATCAAGAGAGACGTTTGATGTAGGCTTACTGCAGGGTATTGACGGGATTTAGAAAAGCCCGTTGATTTGTGCACATTTTCATACCACCAGGGGGCCCAAATACCGTCAAAGTCCCTGGGGCCAGCTTTCCATCTAAGAGTTAAAAACAATTCCAAATGATAAAGCACATCACATTCTTACTATGCGTGTTCTAAGATACATACTCGAGGGCAGTGGAAGTAGTTCAATTATTATGCACCAAACACATACTTGAGCATTTGTTGCTGGAAAGGAATGCCCAGGTCCTCACAGAGTCCACTCAAGACGGCCTGCATTTAATGTGCAAACAGACTGCATTGAATTTGGATTGCAGTTTGCAAATGTAGTTGTTACAAAGGTACTGGAACGATGTTATACCATTATAATGGCTTCATGCATTAAATAATAAACATGGAAAACCACTGCAGACACCATAATTACAAACCATAAAAACTGAAGTGAATTCAAATTTATCAGTTCGGTGTTTAGTAATCCTAATACCTAGAGGGTCTGCATTGACAGGTCCTTCAGGGTACCTACTACACACAATAACAGATGATTTTTGTAAATTCAAAAATCTATGAATTTGGTATAGCCTGTCCTAATAGCTCGAGGACTGCAACGCAAGGGTCTTTGAAAGAACCTACTAAACAGTAATAGTAGATCCTACGTACCCATATTATTATCATGTGCAACAGATAATCCTCAAAAAAGATAAAACCATGTGGACAACCAGCAACAGATTTACCTCAGGATCCCTTTGCAGATCATCTGCATCTATCACTGGTGGAGGGCTCCCATGTTCGCATAACTCACTGTATATTGCGACAAGTTCTGCTATACCGAGCTCCATGAAGGACGGTGGGACAACTTTATCAAATGATGGCTGAGGTATATGGAATGCTATTAGCAGGATGTTGATATATTTACAATGTAACATGCAAAATGTCAGCGAGGCAGTAACATGTGCTGAATTAGCAAATAGAACAAATAAACAGAACAAATCAGCAACATGTGGGAGTGGTACCAAAACAAATGGGAGTCAAATACCAGGATATTTAGAGGGTTACGTATCAGTATGAAATGTTTTCCCTTCTTCATCAGGTCGCCGGTAAGGTTAGGGAGGCGCTGCTTCGCAATGTGCTACACATAAAAACAGAGATCCATGAACAACAGTGTAGTGTAACTCATCTATAGAGATATGCGCTAATACTCTGAGAATGGAATTCACACCTTGCAGTATCGATAGTTTTTTTCTCCTGGTCCAAAAATCACTTCTTTGACAACTTTGTTACCATCAGGATCCTGCACTGGAAATGCTCAAATATCGGAACTATACACAAGGCAGCATTCACATTGGGAAAAACCATACAAAGAAGAGATGAAAATATCTGATTTTGGGTCAAATCGAGTTCCGAAATGGATTGAGAAGTCTTAATATTATTTGTAAACTGACAGAAACTAGGAGTCCACTGCGGCATTGGGCGAATACCAGCAGAAAATCTTGAGGCTATGCAGCGAATGCCCTCCTCATAGGAACCCATAAAGCTACAGACAACTCAAGCATCGTTCAAGTCTGGACTTACCATTTTAGAGAGAAGCTCCTGGCGGTAGGGCCTGTCGACGCCAGTGACGCGCAGGAAGTTAGCGTAGAGAGGCTCGTCAAGCACATCCATGTCATCCCTCTAGAGCAAGCCAAAAGACAAAGCTAATCAGTTCAGAACCCGGGTACCGAGTTACAACGATCGATCAAATTCACTCAAAGAATCAACTCGTTGCAGCAGTAATCTTAGTTCCAGTCTTAATTCAACGCGAAACAGAGCGCAAGAGCATAGCAGCGTAAGCAGTTGACCGAACACACACGGGCATTGGGTTTGGGTCAAGGTGCGTCCCCATCTCTTCTCCCGTGATCTCAGAGTTCACAGGCGGAGCCTATCGGGATGCCGCGCCAGGCCGATTCACCGGACGCGGGCACTACGGGCGGGCGGGCGGACCGATGAGGATTGGGGCGGAGGGGCTGTCACTCACCTGGGAGAAGGAGTACATGAGGCTGGTGCTGAGGGAGCGCGGCGCCGACCACGCGTGGATCACCTCCGGCGACGACGCCATTCGCGCGGTCAGTCGGAGCTCTCACTGTGCGCGTCGGACGGGAGGAGGAACTCTTTCCTTCTTCTTCTCTGGATTCGGTAGGATTCTTCTGATCCGATGAGGAGATGATTAGGAGGAGTATTTTTTAGTAGGTGCACAAAAGCCAACAGTGCGCAGTGGTGAGACGGTGTGAGTGTGAGTGACCAGTTGTGCTGGTGGATCACAGCGAATGGACCTTTTCTTTTCTCTTTTCCAACCTCTAGAGAGAGAGACAATAACGGACAAGAGTAAAGAATCGGCAAATGAATTTTTGAGGGAAGAACCGGCAAATGACTTAATCGCAGCTTTGCCTAACTGACGAGATGGTTTATTACACGTTGGCACTCGTTGCTGGACAGACACCATGCACCATGTGTTTTTTCCTATGTAAAAAAGCACAATGCATAATTCGACCTTTTTGTTTCTTACGCCTCCCTCCCAGGAAGCCAGGTTCCATTACCATAACGATGAAGCATTGCGTCTTAAGAGCATCTTCAATTGGATTTAGCTAATTTGATGCATATATGTCTGCAGATACGTCCTGACGTTTTCGTCGACAGGGAGCGGTCTGGCGAGGCTCCTACCACCGCACCTCCTCGCCCTTCTCCTTTCTTCCTCCCCCGCTGTCGCTGGCGTGAGTCGGCAGGTGAAGCCCGCGCGATGCAGGCGACGGCGGGCATACTTCTACCACGGGGAGTCGCGGGGCTCCTCTGTACGGCGAAGGTGCGCTGAATCTCGAGCTCGGTTCGGTGGGGTAGAGAGTCTCGACGGTGACGGTGCTAGCGGCGCGAGCGGTGGAGGTGTGTGGTGAGGGGCGACATGCGTTGGTACGTGTTGCGGTGGTGCAGGCAGTTTTCTGGCGGTGGGGCACGCTGGCCCAGATCTAGGCCCTCCGGGCCCGATATGGGTCTGGTGGGCCTTGGCCGGAGCACGTAACCCTCTTGGGGGCCGTTGTGGTTACCTTCCCCACGTCAGGGCTCCAGGCGAAAGCCCTTGACCGTTTTGGTCTCGACGACGGCGACGTCACCCTCTTGGGGGTGTTGTCGTGGAGTTTCGTTACCTATCGGTTTCGTTCAAATGGCATCGGTGGGCAAGTTTGGATCATGTTTCGAGGCTCTTTCGGCGCTGACGTGGGGCGTTCTCGGCGGCCTCCTATCATACAAGTAACTCTGTCTTCACATCTGCATGTCCTCGTTGTCCACTGGCAGGATCGACGCTCCATGGCCCGTAGCGAGAGGGTAGATGGCCTTCTCCGGCGACAACTTGGTGGGTGTGGTGTGACTAAGTCCGGTGTTTTCACAAGGAGGCGTGGTGGCACCTCTAGCTAGTTGTTTTGAGTTCTTCGTTGGGGTGTGGCTACTCCTGTTTTGCTTTTCTTAATCTTTGATCTGCCTTGTAAGAGGGTTCCCCTTATCACTTTGTATCGGTTCGGCTGTGTGGATTTATTTATAGGGTCATTTATTTGTGTGCCTTACTTCGCTTAGTTTTCCTCCGTTGTTCCCTAGTCGCTTAGCTTTCCTCGGTTTTGCCCTACTTGGCTCTTTCGAGTCTTGCATATGGCCAAACGGGGTGTTTCCGTCTGGACAACCTTGTTTGACCGTTACTTGGTCTGATGTGGGGACCCCGGACTAGCTGTCCGAAATACCCTTGTGCCTACAACATCAGCGATCCCATGATCAGTCTGTCGCTGAGCAGAATCAAACTGGTATCAAAAGAACATCCATAAATACCGAATCAAAATACTTACTTGATTGAAGTAATAATCTTCAATAAGTTCTTGCAGCGGAAATCACCAATCAACGTGGGGCCCGAGTCATTTGCCAAGACACCTACAGGCAACTGACTGGGAAGACGGCCTAGTTCGCAAAGACGCCATCGATCTCTCGGTCTTCAGCATACTTCTTCTTGAACTCTGGACATGGGAATATCCAGGGACACAGCCATGAGTACATTTATGTACTCGCAAACTACCCCCGACATGGGAAAACTTTCTGGTTAGGGAGCTTAGGTTAGTTTTCAAGGGAGTGGGGTGCTATACTCTGAACATCAAACTTATTATACCTTAGATCCCAAAATAACCAACTTTACATAGGCCTCTAATTCTCGAGTTTTCAAAATATCATTCCAACATCTCTGGTAAGGCCACTACTATTAACTAGTTAACTGAGTCCACCATCATCTTCCTTGGCATAAACTCTTTATCATAACATATTTCAATCTATCTGATACCCATCAAACCTTTCAGGCATAGCCTCCCATTACATCCTATCACAAAATCGTAGTGGTCCACCAATTATTTCTTGATTGATTTTTCTCCCCAGATAGGCATATCTCAAATTATCTTACTCCTTCAGGTGGTTGTTTTCCTACGACCATACCATCAAAGCTAAATAAAGCATCCAACAATCATGTCATCATATCATCAAGAATTGACCCACTTTCTAACCAAATTCAGATTTTATCTCAACACCTTTGGGCCTTGATCTCATAATCAAAGATAAATGATCTTTCTAAGAATAATCCAAACAGAGCGTGACAAGCTCTGAAAACTACTGTCACCCAGAATGCCTTGCTACTAGACCAAGTCATACTGATTCCTAGAATCCGATAAACATTCACTTATCCTCCACCAATTATCTCTTGCATACAACGATCTACTCATTTGCTAACTCATCTTTGACCACTTCCTATAATTCCATAAGAATTTAGTACAAGGGTCACTTGCCTAAGAATCACCCTAAACATTCCAACACTGGAGTATTCTTCTTAATTTACTTGCTTCTAACCAATCCAAACATCATTTTATCAGCAAGTGATTCCTAAAAATCCAATAACTTTCACCTTTATTTCTAAACCTTGAATCAAGGGTCACGTCTCCTAGTTCCAGATAACCACCAATGGTTGGGGACCACAACTGGTTAGCCCCAGAGTATTAATCAAATATCTCATCTGTTCAATCCTAATTAATTTATCGATCCACTCCAAGTTTTCACTTCTATTCTGAACCCCAAATTTTTGATATTACCAACAGCATCCACCAAATTCTGACCTCATCACTAGATTCTCAAGGGGTCCTGCTGACTAATAATCTTATAGTCCAACACTCTTATATCTTCCTAAAGTCTACCAACTAGTTTTGAGTCGCCCACTGGAACCTCTTTCTTTTCTTGTTTTCGGAAACCATATCCTTGGGGAAACACTATAAATCTTCATATGATTTTCCTACTTAGAACTTGAGTAACTCGTAAGGTATACACTCGATTTAAGAAAATTATTATTGCCCTTGATTTGAGTTCTAACATCATTTGCTTCACCCCTGTGGTGAAGGCATCCACTTAGTCCGGGCAAGCTTTCCATTAATTAGTTGTATAAAATTGTGGAGGTCTTTTATGACATCGAGTTGCCTTAGTCATACAAGAAGAATTTGTCAACAAGGTAGCTAGTCTTGTCACCAAACTACTTTTCATATTCCAGAGGCTGAGATGTACTTGATTTTCCGACGTTCCGTTTATTTGTATATGACACTCAATTGTTTGAGCCTACAAAAGTGATTTGTTAACAAGTTCATGAGGCTTGTTACCAAACTACTTCTATATAACACGAACATTGGAATGTCACACTATTTCTAGAGAGATTAAGAATAATAAGAGTTTCCAAATACTCAATGATAGTCGGGTATATTGCTTCTTTGCCAACCTAAGAAATTTCTCTTCAATGTCTTCTTGTAGTAGTTCCTCCTTCTCGTGGTCTCTGAGCTCGAATCGTCATAGCAACTCTTATACACTCCTCGAGTTCCTCTAGTTACCAATCCTAAATGAGTCTCCTTATGTCCTCGTTTCTTGTCAAGACTTATAGTCCTAGAAGATCAGTTAGTACTCTAGTGGACTTGAGTCAGATGTTAACCTAGAGTTAGATATGATACGTTAGTGTGGTTTTCTTGTAATTTTCACAAGTTAATTTTGCGAGGTAAGACTCGTGTCTTCACGAGTTTGCCGTAAAATTGCAGTTTCCTTCGAGATCTTGACGTACTTGCTCCAGATGGTGCTTGAAGGGCATTGTCTGACTGGCCGGTTAAGTCGCAAAAATCTCAGGCTATTTGGTTAAAGATCGGGGGTCTTTTGTACCTTGCGGAACTGTCAGTTCTTATCGGAAGATGGTTTAGATAAGAGGAAAATATCTTGAAAAGATTTTCCTAAGCGGGTTTACATCTGCAACAAAGTGCAACTATGGCGGAGAGGTCAAAATTGGTTTTTGTTGGGTGACAAAAGGAGTTTTATAAAAAGAGAATTTTGGGTTACTTTGTGTTGCCATCAGGGCGTGATTGTGAACTCACAAGAAAAACAACACACAAGCAGAGGACTCACAAACAATCAACACACAAGTAGAGTACACACAAGCAAAGAGCACACAAGGTAGGTCTAGTACCAACGGGCGTCTAATTCTCTTGGTAGTCGGGTGGTACAACCAAAGTTCCTATCATATGTTTTTCCTATGGGCCTTGGTTAGATATGGTTGGTGAAGTCTTCACTTTGTCGCCTTAGTTTTCAGCTGGAGAAATTGAGATTGTCGAGGTAGTAACTGAGTGGATTTGTTGATATTGTGTTGAGGTCTTCGGAGGTCTCTTGCTTTGTTGATATCGATAATATTGGTATTTGCAGATCAATCACCTCGATGTGGAATGTTGAGTCCTTGTGATGGAAGCTTCCTCTTGTAGGTGCTAGCTAATTAGGTCTCACTTGGGTTCATCGTCAAGTATTTTGAACGGGTAAGTGGGAGTAGAGAAATCCTTAGAAAATCTTAAAATAGAGGGATGAGACTCGGAAATATTTGAGAAGGTGAGAAGAGTGGAAGTTATTTTTGGACTTCCTCAGATAAAAATTATGTTTTTGGTAACAATATATTTTTAACAAAATATTTCTTTCCTAACTAACGTCCATGCTAACTAAGGTCTGTTACAGTCAGGATGGCTCTGATACCAAGTCTGTGGGGACCCCGGACTAGCTGTCCGAAATACCCTTGTGCCTACAACATCAGCGATCCCATGATCAGTCTGTCGCTGAGCAGAATCAAACTGGTATCAAAAGAACATCCATAAATACCGAATCAAAATACTTACTTGATTGAAGTAATAATCTTCAATAAGTTCTTGCAGCGGAAATCACCAATCAACGTGGGGCCCGAGTCATTTGCCAAGACACCTACAGGCAACTGACTGGGAAGACGGCCTAGTTCGCAAAGACGTCATCGATCTCTCGGTCTTCAGCATACTTCTTCTTGAACTCTGGACATGGGAATATCCAGGGACACAGCCATGAGTACATTTATGTACTCGCAAACTACCCCCGACATGAGCATGCAATAGCATCATTTTTATTATAACAAAACCCTTTATTTTGAGACGACATCTCTATATCTTGTTGAAAAGAAAAGAAGGTTTTTAGAACTTTTTCCCATAAACCTATCTTTGTAAGAATTCTCTTTTAAAACTTTTTCCCGAAAATCCATCTTTGTTGAAGAAGGTAAGAAGTCTCTTTTATAAACATTTTCCCGGAAAATCACCATTTGGTTTATTTCTCCAAAACTCCTCCTTTTCCGACCATAACCCTTCATGGTCATTCAATCCCAACAACCTCATGCCGGCCCGTTGGCATAGTTGCATAAAACATCCTCCACTTCATTTTCCTTTCAAACCTCAAATCTTTCCAAAACTTGCACATGGTCAGAGGACAGCCTCCCAACTGTCCATATCCGAGGACTCGGCTATTCGAATAGTTTTACCCTCTGCAGAGGTAGCACGCTTTTCCCACACCCATCCGGCAACTCATCGTGTCAGCCACGTCCCGCCATACAAGGTGTATGCGAAGTTGAGTCACCGACCATAGCCTGTCCTTTGCTCATGCTAGTATAGGACCCTGCCGCTACGAAAACTTCCGTCGACACTCAGGCCAATTCCCCAACAGGAACCCCAAGTGTGAGGACTCATAGTTCTGCCCGGCGAGCGAACCCTTCAATCCTCCCACCAACGTGTTAGGACCCAGGTCAGGGGGTAGGTCACCAAACCACTATCATCAAACCATTGTCACCAGACCATCGTCACCAAACCATCCCCTCATGGAACGAGGTCATCCTCGTTGTTGAGGCATCCAGTACTAATATGAGCAAATTATATGACTACGCCCTTTCCCATATGTGGGTAAATGTGGTCGCACAGATTATCGGCTGGTCGTCATAGTACAAAGACACAATGTGCATTTTTCATAAACACCTCCATTCTCCAGTTCTCCACTTCCATACCGACATCTCGGTATTCCATATCCACACAAGTATTTTCAAAGGAGTTTTGAGTAAACAATATTTTTCCCATCCTATAGTTTGAAAAAGAATTTCCACCTAATATCTCCATATAGGGTGTCAAAATAATATACTTATATTAGGGAAAAGGGTTTTCAAAATCACATCTTTTGTGGTCAACACCACATAAATCACTTATGCTCTTTATAAGTAAAACATGTGAACCAAAATAGATGTATGTAGATGCAAGCTCAGAGAATAGCTTGCCTGATTTCAGCATGATGTTCCTGGACTGCTCCTCATTGGTCAAAGAAATAAACTCTCATCGTTCTCCGATAAATCCTTTCCAAATACCACCCCGGTAGCGTTTATCTCTAGCGTCGCAACATGAAAATAAAACAACACGCAATAAGCAAACCAAACCACAAGTGGTCTACAAACAAGTAATCAACCACAACATAGCACTAGTTTAATCAAGCAACAAACTAAGATCTACATTTACAAGGGCACTATACTCACAGGAGTATAACACCACAAACATGCTAAAACAAGAGGGCACAAAGACATCCTCAAATAGAGGTAATTAACAACCACTTTTCTTTAATCAGGAAATACTTCAGACAAAAGCTAAACTACCAATTAATCTTGGTAATTCAAAACATCTCACCAAGTTAAGGTGGAGACGTTAACAAGACACTCGAGCTATTACTTAACTTAGAGACAACCAAGTTGAACAAGCAAGGCAACCATCTTTCTCACACCAACATATCTAACAAATACCACTAACAAGTAGTTCCCCTAACATGCTAGTAAAATAAGGAAACATGCCACAACAGTGGGTTACCACCCTACACATGCTAGGAAACACATTTGTAATAATAAAGTTATAACACAACAATTATTAAAGTCCTAATAAAAATAGGCAGAAAATGCCTAAACCTTATAATTAGCACCACAGTCAATCAGTGACTCCTAAATTCAAACCAATTTAGGGATATGTTCTCCTACACATATAGAAGACAATCCAATTGGATTTACTCCAAAATTCATCTCACACAAATCTACAAAAATCATCAAAGAGCTACTGATGTGTTTACAAGAATGAATAGAACTTTTGTTTTAGACTTCATTTGCATACAAGACCAACAGATCTGGAAAGGTATCATCTCAACCTATCCAGAGAATTTTAGTTTGCAATATTTGGATTTCTAAAACTCTAGATATTTAATAATTAGTGGAAAAGATACTTTTTACAAGTTTTAGTATAGACAATTATTAAAAAAATATTTTGGCAAGCCACCAGCTCTGTATGTTTAAGAAAACTCATAGGAACGCAACAAAATTTGAATCAATCAAATTGCTATCACAGATTTACCACAATCGAATTAAAACTACACTGGAAAATAAACAGGAAACTAAAACAGGAAATTGATTTACTTAAAAAAAAAGAACACGGGCCAGATCTGGAGCTGGGCCAGGCAGCACCGTGCTGGGCCGGCCCGTTGCGCCGGCGAAGAGGTACGCAGTCCTCTTCTTCTTCCTCAACGCGCACGGACGAGCTCGGCGTCGAACAGGAAGCGGGCGAGGATGGCGTCGTCGACTCCGAGGTTCCTGGGAGGAATGGCGATTTCCATAAGCTAGAGAAGAGGAGGGGGATCTCAGGGAAGCAATAATGGTGAAGAAAGGTGGACGAGGCGACTCGCGAGCTTGCTCGCAAGGTGGTGGCCGGAGCGGATGGGGATGAACTCGGTGGGGACGATTTTGGGCTCCTCTTCGCGATTCCTTGGACGGGGATGCAGAGCACGGCGAGGTGGAGCTCCTGGTGCTCTTCATTCTGCTCGGGGAGGGCTCAATCAACGGCGATGCGTGATGGCGTCCATGGCTGGGTTTCGGTGCGGTGGGGAAGGAAACAGAGAGAGAGAGAAAGGAGGGCGAACGCAGCTGGGCAAGTGAGGGAAGAGGAGCGCCTGGGGGGCCTCCTTATCCTCCTTGCGCGGCAGGAGAGCGAGGGGGGGGGGGTCCGGTGCGTGCGTGCTTGGACGGCCGCGTCTGCGTCAACGTACTCGGGTCGCACGGGCCAGGGCGAGCGGGGACAGCGAGGGAGCAGGAGCACGGCCGCGGAGGAGAGGGGCCGAGAGCGGAGCGTGTCCTCGCAGGGCAGAGGAGGGGAGGGGTCCGGCGGGGAGCGGGAGGGGTCCGGGCGGCGAACGACGGACGAACGACACGGCGCCATTGCGCCTCTGCTGCTACAGAGAAGATGACGTTCTTCCAGAAAACCCCCTGGACTCTTTTTTCTATTTACATTCAAGTCCTTTTCTGTTTTATTTTAAAACCAGTAGCTGTTCAGTGATTTAATTGAGGCACTAAACCATTTTCTAAAAATCTGAGAAAATTCATGTAGCCTCCCATATACATGTAGAAGCTCCACAAAAATTGGCTTTTGAAAATAAAATGTTTTGAACAACTTTTGTTAATAGGGTTTGAATATGTTATTTTTGGTAAAGAATATTTGATACTCCTTTAATATTTTCAAGCAAGTGTTAAAATATTGTTTTGAACTTTTGGAACTTCCTTGACAAATATATTAGCTTTTGTATTTGTGTTTGTCAGAAACAAACACATTTGAATTGATTCAAATGAATAAAATAAGATTTCATAGTTTAAATAAAATTAAGTGGTAACTATATAATTTTGAGAAGGGAGGGGTATGAGAAGAAGATGGTCATCTATTTACCTCATCCAGGGAATTAATCTCATAAGGAAAATATTTGCTTGAGAGAAATAGAGAGTGAGGTAGACAGATTAATATATTAAGATCCTTTCTTTAACTCATGATCTTAATTTCTATTTGTTGAGTAATTTGAGGAGTTTGCTTTAAACTTAAGTCACATTCCAAATTGTGACTAGTGAGTTTTATGTGAGTGTTAGGCACAACAGAGGAATTATCCATACAAGTAGCAACACAACAAGATCAACATCACCAAGTCATACAGCTTAAACAACCAGTCACACAAGGTTAACAGAGCAATTGGAAGGAGAACACTACCATCAGTGAAACATTTCAAAAAGTTTTTGTTGGTTCTGAAATTTGGGTCTGGTAAAACTAAGTTTTTCTTAGTTCCAAAATTTGGGATGTGACATCTGACTAGTGGGGTCGGCCTGGGGCACCTCGTTTGGAACCACCCTTACGAGTGGGGTTGTGGCACTTGTTTAATCAAGGGATACCGCCAATGGGCCCCACGTGGTCTTTCTCCCCTGCCCGTCCAGAGGAACCCCGAGAAAACCCCAGGAAACCCCAAGAACAGAGCAATAGGAGTGGGATTCAAGTCGCAGAGGAGTTCAATCGCCGTCGCCATCGATGTCGCCCGTTACCCGTCGAGAAGGGTGGACAAGCATGGAGATCTTCGCAGCTTGCGGACGCGGTTTGTACGGCCGCCTTCGCCGTTGGGGTTTTCCGATCGCCGACGGTACAGCCGCAATCCATCAGCCCCATTTAAAAGGCCAGTGCTATCTTCTCTACATGTTTCATTTACCTGTTAGAGCTCCCGAACGGTGGGTTATATGTGGGTTAATTTGACTTTCATTTGACTTGCAAAATGGAAAAAAAAACCGATTATGTAAATATGCCTGTTTATGTGGTTCTAAATTGCTTTGAAAAATAGGAAATGGAAGGAGAGGATTGTCCTATGTGCATTCACGAACCAACTTTCTGTCTTAGAAGCAATCGCCGTGCAAATACTTTTAGAATCCCGATTGAACGCGATGATTACGAAAAAGAAGTTGTAAGTATTGTCTTTCAATTCGAGTGAATATCATTTGTTTTCCTTTCAATTCGTGTGTTCTTAGATGCTCTTTCAAATATCTTCTAGAGAGTGTGTCCCTTGGCACTATACCTGGCCATACCTTGGGTCGGGCCGGGCTTCGGGCCGGGCCGAGAAAAGCCCGACACAGAAAACTCAGGCCCAGGCCCGGCCCAGCCCTGCCCGAAAGCCCGACGGGTCGTCGGGCCACGGGCCGGGCTTCTTCCTAAAACGCCCAAAATGCAAAGCCCAGGCCCAGCCCGGCCCGACTGTCGGGCCTAAATTTCAGGCCCAAGCCCGAGATTTTCGGGCCGGGCTTCGGGCTGGGCTTCGGGCCGGGCTTCCCATGGCCAGGTATACTTGGCACCCATAAGAACTAGATGGAGGCTAAGTGTCCAAAGGGAGACAAATACTACTTCTAACTGGAAAAGTGGGAAATTGAAATTGAGTGGACTAATATGTGTAAGCAGCTAAATAGTAATTCAAGGTTAACCCATAGTGGGACCTATATCTGTGGACCGCAGTGGAGAGCACTGTGTGTAAGCTATGGCATCGAAAGCGGTGATGTTATCAAATTCATGTATGATGAAAATCAGAATATGTTTAATGTTGAAGTGACTAACGCAAGACTACTACCAAATCTTGGGTTCAATACTCTGGTATGTTAGTTTGTGTTATTTTTCTTACGCATTGAGTAGTTCATATTTTTCAAACTTAATGTCTTCGTCCCTTTGATCAGAGTGTAAACAGATTGTTCAATGCTGCAAGCCTTCCCTGCTAAAAACCATATTTCATGAACCGAGAGATGTTAGTTTTTTAGAAATGAATGCGATCTCTTTCTCTTTATTCAAAGAGGTGACAAGGGACTTGGATGATGACGAGTTCTTTAAGATCCCTTAGTTCCACGTGCGCCGAATTGAGGATGATAGTATAGATGAAATATCTCTGGTATCATTTACACTTTTCTTATTCATTTACCCTTTTCCGATACTCTGCCGTCATTTACACTTTTCTGATACGATGTTCATGTTATTTTGGTCAGCATCTCAAGATTAAGGTTGTAAATGGGTATAGACTTCCATTTCGAGGGACTTCTCGTCTATGCGTGATAGACTATGTGGATATCATGGGAACATATCGCGTAATAGAAGATTACGTCGAATTCACTAGGAATTGGGATCTATTCTTCGAACGAGCGCAAATTTGCTTTGGTGATCTCGTCGTCATCAAGGTGCAGATCCAGAAGCAGTACATCAAGCTGATATTTGAGAAGGTCAGCGACGACGTCGATGATTCCAGCGAAGTGATCAAAGAAGAGGTCAAAGAAGAGAGCAAAGAAGAAATCAAAGAAGAGAGTGACTAATATTACTATGCGTTGTTGTTGTTAGGATGTATATTGTTCAGTCACTACTCTAAACAGGCTTGTAATTTTTGGTACTTATATATTGAATTAATCTTCAATTATCATATTATTACTCTAAACCCCATTAAAAACACGTTTAAAATATGAAATGAAAAACTAAGTTTAGATCCTTCTTGTTCACCCCAAAATGAAGCTTGGTGAATTTCTAGATTTTTTTAGATTTTCAGAAAACCTAAACCCTCTCTCACTTTCCTTGAACACATTCCTTGAACTCTGGACAACCTCGGTCATGCAGGTTTTATCATGAAAATATCCGTGGAACAAGTTTATTATTTTAAATGGTGAATATGTCACATAAGACGGAAATGTGCGCACGTTTAAAACAAAATCGTTTTTTGAATTAGTTGTGCTCATTTGAACTCGATCGTGGTAGCTCACCCGTGTTAGGGATTTTTTTCATGAAAATATCCTTAGACAAAGTTTAGTATTTTTTATCAGAACTATGTCACATAAAACGACAATGTGCGCAGGTTTCATTTTTTTTTTGATTTTTTTTGAATTAGTTCTGCTCATTTGAATGTTGGTCAAACCTCAGATAACCCCGTTGACCCGCTCAGAACCCCGCAGTCCCTCTCCAAACCCTAGCGGCGATCTATGACCGTTCGATCATACCCTAGCGCCGAACTGCGGCCGTCAGATTGGTCGAACCGCAAGAGGCTCGTTATGCAACGTGATTGGCCGCGCGCGTAGGACTAGGCAATCTCTTTGTCAACCAAAGCATGTGATCGTTACTCCCTGACGATTGGACTGCGGCGTACCTAATGACAGGTGGGTCCGTAAGCTCGCCCACTATTTGCCTCCTCTTTCCCCAACAGACAGAGCAACCATCCCCACGCATTCTTATTCTTCTTCTTCTCCGGCCACGAAGGACAGCAACGCCGGCCGGCGAGAGGTGTCGAGGTCCACTTCAACCTCTTGCCCTCATGGTCAGAGTATGGTGAAGTGCCGATGATGTGATGTCCTAAATGCCCACCCATCGCGCCACTGAAACGTTTGGTTACTAAGGAAGAGAAGAATGGCAACTTTGGGCGCGAGTTTGTGAAATGCGAGAGCAAGCCAGAGGGGAAGGTAAGATCTGAGTCTCTCGCATACTTTTGCTCTGATTTCTCCAGATTTTTTATTTTTTGCTCAGATTTGGGATTTAGGGTTAATGTTTACGTTTTTAGGACATGAAACAATGCTCTCATTTTGAGTGGATGGATGAATATACATTCAGAGGCTTCAACTAGAGGGCTTAATTGATTCGATGGGGGGCGCAACTAGTTTGCTCAATCTGCTGTCGGCTGTGGAGATTTTGCGCTATGACAACGTCGCTCCACCGATGGGGGATGTGGAACTGAAGGGGAAACTGAAGAAGTTGAACAAGCATTTAAGGCAGATGATTGCTCTGAAGAAGCAGGCCAATCTGCAAGCTGCAGGATTTTATTATTGTATAATTGCTCTAGTCGTTAGAGGTTATTAGCTTGTAGCTTAAAAGGCATGATATGTACTCCTTGATTTTCGTTTGGACCAATCGTTTATGATTTAATACCTTTTTAAGATCAAAGCAAACAGAAAACTATTTACTGAATCCCGTTCGGCGAGCAGCATGGGTGCGCCCGGGTAGGGTTGCAAAGCGGCACCCGGATCCGGCCTCCCGCCCGCTCCAATCAATATTAGGCATACTTAGCTATAAAAAGTTTGCGGGACTTATGCGGGCAACGCCAACAAGACGAGGTGCCCCAGGTCGACCCCACTAGTCAAGCCAAGTAACGGTCAAACGAGGTTGACCCGACGGAAATGGCCGCTTGGCCGCCTGAGAGCCTCGGTAGAGCGAAGTAGGGCAAAAATGAGGAAAGCTAAGCGACCGGGGCAAAATTGAGGAAAACTAAGCAATATGAGGCACAGAAATAAAAACCCTTATTTATAAAGCTGGGCGAAAGCCTATTTTGAGGAGGTACTTTAAATCCATGCAACTATATGCATATTGATTTTGTGCATAGTTCATCATAACTAGTGACGAGATCATGTGTCTCGGGTAGGCCCACGAAGGCAAATGGTGACCCACTTAGAATAATGTGTCAAGGTGGCCCATCACAAGGGGTTAAAGCCAGGGATCAAACACACTATTTTGGAGCAAAGCCACGCCAAGATCACCGAACGCGGACTTTAGGGGATGGACGATATATACAAACCTAGATCAGATCTAGATTATCTTGGGGATTTAGCGTAGGCGCAACCATATATAAACCCGTTCGGCACCTTATTAACTCCACACAAGCAAGGCACTCGGCTCTGTTGACACTCTCTTTCGGCACGATCGATGTGTTGTGCCTCCTCGCTCCTCCCCTGAATCCAATCGGGCAGGAACCTGCGGTCGGATCGTCTAACCACCAGCATGGAGCCTGATCTCAACCTCGACATCGATCGGGCCAGTCGCCCCCTGATAGCTCCTTGAGCAAACGCGAGCATGACTCTAATGATGATGTAAGCACCGGCCAACGAGTTCGGGCCCTCCGACATCAATCATGTGAACAGCGGCTGCCCCCCTTCACCGGACGTAGACAACACCGCCCGTGCGACCGCCAACCTCGTCAACAACATCAACCAGGTAGACTTCTCCAACATCTTTGTGGAGCAGATCAAGGGTATCGTTGCCCAGCTCACCTTGAGGGTTCAGGCGGTCCAACTCTCCCGACACAGTCTTGAGGAGGACCAGGCGGAGTTCCATGAGATGTGGAAAAACTTCACTGACAACGTGACGCCAATCAGACGGGCTCAAGGCTACCCAAATCAAGGGAGTCAACTACGGCAAAATATTTGCTCTCATTGCTAGAATTGAATCTATTCGCATCTTGATTGCATATGAATTTCATGGTAACTTCAAATTAAATTAAATGGATACGAATAGTTTATTTTTTAATGGTCGCCTAACTGAGTTGGTATATGTTGGACAACCTCCACAAATTGAGAATCCCTATTCTCCAAACCATTTCTACATGCCCCAAAAGACACTCTATGGTCTCAAACAAACTCCCCGTGCTTGGTATGATCACCTTAAGGAATTTCTTCTAGATTGTGGTTTTGATATTGAGCTTACTAAGAGAGTTGATAGAGAATTGTTCGTATGTCAACTATATGTTGATGGTATAATCTTTGATTTCAACAATAAACCGTTTAGTGATCAATTTTCTAAGTTAATGATCGATAAATTTGAGATGTCTATGATGGGGGAGTTATTCCCTAGTTTTGAAATCAACCAATTGAGACGAGGGAATTCCATCAATCAAGCCAAATATATCAAAGACATGCTCAAAAAATTCAAGACATCAGATATTCATGCGGCCAAGACCTCAGTGGCAACCAATAATAATCTTAATCTCGGTCCCAAGAGTAAGGAAGTTGAGTACAACTCCCCATGCGGTTAGGCATGCGGTTGGACCAGGGGTTGTTACAGACCCTTCCAAAATGTTCTAGAACCTTGTAGACGTTCCGGAACCTTCCGCAACATTTTAGAAACTTTGGATACCTTCCAATAACTTCTACGACACTTTCGGGACCTCCCGAAACAATCCTGAGATCATCTGAATCACTCTCCTCCGTGATCCGATCGCTTCTTGTTACAATGATTTTCTACTCATGCTGAAATTCTTTGAACAATATTAACATATCTACTCAAATCATCAATGAACGTTATGAATTAGTTGAACCCATCGTGGACACTGATACTTATTGGACCACACACATCTGTATGTATGTTTACAATAATTCAATAGCTCATTCTGTTTGTCCTATGAATGGTGTTTTGGTCAAATTTTCTAGCAGCCAAGATTCATAATCAAATGACTCCAAAATCCTTTACTATGGATTTTCTTCACGCGTTTCTTTCCAATCTGACCTAAATGTAAGTGTCACAAATATGTGAATTCAAATGGCGTCTTCAACGTTTAGCATTGTTATAGATGAGTATCGCCATCAATATTAAGTGTAAACATCCCATTGACCACAGGTGCATGACCATAAAAGACATTGTTCATAAAAGTTGAACAGCCATTGTTCTCAGACTTGAACGAATAACCATCCTTTAGTCAACAAGTTTCTTATATAATGATCTTAGTCATATCCGATGCAAAGTAACATTACTAAGTTCTAATATCAATCCTGATGGTAGATGTAGAGGCAGCATGCCGACGGCGACCACAACAACTTTTACTCTGTTCTGGGCACGCATCATCATTTCATCCTTCTGCTAATCTTTACTCCTTTATACTTATTTGCATCTAATTGCAAATCTGAGAAACTGATCTGTATCATAAACCCAAGAATTACATATATAACCAGCAAGGAAACCATTAGTAACATGTGTATCACATATAGCTGAACTGGTCTTTCCAGTCTTTTTCTTTTTTTATCGAGTACTTTGAACAGTTCCTCTTTCAGTGCACATTCTCCTTTACAAGAAACACTCAATTGTTAGGAGTGGCACCATCCTTGGACTTCCTAGGCATCCCAGTCTTACTGGTGCCCTCGGACTTTCCCTTCTTGTTGGACTTAGCCTTTTGAACTGAAAAGTTTTGTTCACCATCATCGCATGATTGGTGTCCTTCTGAATATCATTTTCAGCAGCTCTTAGCATCTTGAACAATTCTCCCAGTGATTTATTCATTCCAGTCATATTGGAATTCAAGGTGAAGCTACCATAGATAGGTATGAGTGAAATAAAAACCAAATAAGTGCCCAATTCCATGGGGAACGGGATGCCTGGCGCCTTTGCACATACCCGTGAAGGTAACCACATGTGCACTCATAGTTTCCCTCGGCTATTTTGCATGCCAACATGGTGTCAGATATCTCATACCTTTCAACCCTTTTCTGCTGCTGAAATAAATCTTTCATCTCACTGATAGTCTCAAAGGGACCCCAATCCTCAAAACTTTTTTGAAGCTGGGGTTCCATTGCTACAAGCATGGAACAATACTAGACAACGATGCGATCATCGCTCCTTGTCTGAAAAATGTTCTTAGCGTCATCAGTTGCATTTCCTGCTGGGGGACAAAGAGTTGACACCCTCTAGGCACTCTGGTTCCAAATGTTTTAGCTCCGCCACTGATGTTCTGTAAGGGCGTGTTTGGTTGCCCAAGGGCCTCAAGAACGCGGCGTTGTAGGTGATTTTTGGCCTGTTTGGTTTCCTGGCCCGTTCCCTTTGCCTGCACGAGCACGAACCTTAAAGCACTCTGGGCCAGACCGAGAGTAACGCCCGATTCCACCGTTTCTCCAGAGCCACCCTCCCGCAAGGTAAAAAAGGGAACGCTGGAGCCGAGCTCGTGCAGGCTTGGAGATGGCGCGCAGCTGGAGCGCACGCGCACGCACGCGAAAATGGTGGCGGGAGAAATTTCGCTCACCACCCATGTTTTGCCTCCCCTATTTCACCCCTCTCTTCTCACCGCCCAAGCTCCCGCCACCATTTCCACCATTTCGAGCTCTCCGTCCGAGACGAGATTCATCGACGACGACCAGGTAAGCGGCGCCTCCTTCTACTCCGGTCCACGGTGGTCGACGGCCTGCGGGGAGCGCTTCTTCCTCGAGCTCTCCGAGCAGAGAGCGGCCGTCCACGCTACGATGCCGGTAAGCTCAATCGAACCCTAGGTCTTGTAGTTTAGATCTGTGCTTATGGAGTAGATCTTTAGGCCATGATGTAGTCTGAGCATGTTTGTAGTCTAGATTTGTTGTTAGCATGCCGTAGATTGCCGATTTGGTAGCTACTAGAGTCGTTGTGTTCATGACCGTAGCTTCGGTTGATGTTCTTTTGCGATTTGGTAGATTCCATGTTAGTGATGCACCCATATCTTGCTCGTCACCATTGTAGGACATGACCGTCGACGAATTTAGCCAGTCCCTGCTCGATGGGGAGAGCCAGCTCGCTCTCTCTCTTGTCCCGGACTCTCAGCCGGATGAGCTGCTGGAGTCGCAACATATGGAGATGTTCGAGGTGCCCAGGATGGTTTCACAGCTGGTCACGCCTGCTCTGGGGCCGGAGAGAGGTAGGCCAGCTGGGGGCAAGGACAAGAAGAGCGAGATGGGGACGACCATGAAGTGGCCTCCATTTCTGTCCACCTTCGTGTTGAACAAGATGTGCGAGCTGATCGCCAACGGGGTGAGGACTGACAAGGGGTTTAAGGAGGTGCATCTGAACACAGTTGCCAAGCTTGTTTTTGAGTTCTCTGGCCAGGAAGTCACCTCTACTCAGATCTATAACCACCTGAGGAAGTGGAGAGTGAGGTGGATCAAGGTGTCAAAGCTGAAGGATCTCAGTGGTGCACATTGGGATGAGGAGACTCACAGCATCATCTTGGAGGTGGAGCACTTGAGAGGCCACATTCTGGTTAGCCTTGGGTTTAATATTGTGCACTTACTAAATGTCTCACATGTCAAACACTGCTAACTATCTAACTTTTTTTCGTCCCTAGGATCACCCCAAGGACGCTGAGTTCCTTAACAAGCCCATCCAGAACTACGAGCAGATACAGACCATCTTCTCCTTCGGTCTGGCCACTGGAAGGCATGCCATGGGTTCATTGAGTCTCTCGGTATGCCTGATGATCCTGACACGCAGAGTCGGACACCATCAACATTGATGGTGCTGCTGACAACCGAGGCGCGAGGGCTGATGATCATGCACCGAAGCTACCTGAGAGAGGGGAGAGGAAGAGGAAGAGGGTGCCTTGGTGGATGAGGAGGTGCTCGTCTTCACCAGCATGACCGAGGCCGTCAGGGAGGTGGCAACCGCCATTAGGGAGAGCGTGCCTGTCGACGTGCACACCGGCCTCTACGAGGTTGTGATGAGCGCGAAGGGATCATTCAGTGACACCGCCAAGATTGCTGCTCTTGGCCACCTCCTGGACAACAAGGCGCAAGGCTTTGGCTTCGTTCTGATGACCGAGGACCACTGTCTGCTGTGGCTCCAAAACTTCCTCAGCAAGCACTGTTCAGGAAGTTGGAGGTGGCGGTGGTGCAAGCATGCTAGATGATGATGATGATGATGATGATATGATGTATATTTTGGGTAGCTAGGACAACAAAACTTCTTATGGCCTGTATATTTTGGGTGCTTGAGTTGGTACATAAGCTAACCCCTCACACGACGAACTTGCGGTGGTAGTATGACACCCTCTTTTGATGTGGTGCTAGGTTGACACCATACTAACTAGGCAGCGAACACTTGTGCTACTTGTAGTGCTGATGAATCAATGCATGCTTTGCTTATGTTGCTTTACTGCTCATGTGTTGCTAATTTTGCAAGTTCTAATGTTCATGCTCTTTGTTGTACTGGTATGTGGTTTTCAGAGGCAAGAATCCAGGAATCTACACAACCTGGAACTCTTGCTCGGCTCAGCTTTACAAGTTCCCAACCACTGCTGCGAAAGGTTCGAGACTCTAAAGGAGGCACAGGATGCCTTCTACATGTCCCAGCAAGAAGACTTCCCTCTCGAACATCAAAGCATAGCAGGATCAAACATAGCTGGATCAAGCATAGCTGGAGCAAGCAAAGCTACTAAGGGCAAAGGTGGAGGCTTGATTCCATGTGGCGGCATCAAAGACTTCATTATCCTCGTCCTGGTCGTCATCATTGTCTACTTGTGGTAGTCGTAAGTCTGTATGATGCTTAAGCCTAAACCTCCTAAACCTCAGTGGGATGGTAACCTCACCACTAGAGCGTGCAAGGTAAGTGGAAGAACCACAAACTGGGCAACCAAACACAGTGGTTTATGGCTTTAAACACAAATCTGGGCATCCAAACACGAGCATGTTGCATTTGTGTTCCCGGCCGAACGAGTCTGGCTAGAAGATTGTGGGCAACCAAATCATCTGCACAACATGGCTACCTTCCCGTTTTTCCAGGGCCAGACCCAAGTGAGACACGGATGCAAAGTGGCCAAAATTCATGCGAGCAACCAAACAGGCCCTAAGTGACTGTTTTGTATTTGCTCGTGTTGCACGATCATGATATCTTATGTGCAGAGCCAAGTTGAAGCATCGCGGGTTCTGTGAGCCGATAAATTGTGGACCAATACAATCACAACGTTCACACCAATTGACGGTGAAAACATCCTCACGGCATACTTTCTGGATACTCTTTTTGTTTTAAATGGCATTACTGGATAGTGAATATTTGCCTCAATGTAACCGAGTTGTTTCTCAAAATGGGCGGCAGGTGCTGTTTCACTTGTTCTAGTATGTAAAAGGCGACCTGTAATGCTGCCGACGAATATGATGCCATTTCTCGTCGGCTCATAATGTCCTTCTTCTTTAGTTTGTGCGCCGAGCATCTGATCTGACGAAAAAGTGTAGGCTACGAGATACGTTCCGACTCCCATCTCGTTCACTTCACCAGGAAGCTATTACCATTTGCCTATATATAAGCACAGTTCCTTCTCCAGTTCGCTGCACTTGAAGTTTGTCCTTTGCACAGGTCTACATGATGCAGACGGACAACAGGGGCCCTGCTGCTGACGCTGCTGCCGGCCAGGGCAACTCGCCGACCATCTGCAGCCGGCTCCAGAGAGCCTTCCACGCCCGGCCGGCGTTCCGGCCTCTCCTCCGCCTCACAGGCCGCCCACAGGACGGCGGGGCTGCCACCACTGGGGCAGGGCCTGCCGCGACGCACGGTGGTGCACCGCATCCGGTTCTGCTGCCGGCACATGCGCCGTCGCCATCTCCAGCAGGCAAAGCTCACAAAGCTACGGCACCGGTGACGCTGCCCGCGGTCCCAGGGAAACCGGCTGCTGGCAAGGGAGGTGACAAGCCTGGCAAGGTCCCTGCGACCGCTCCAACTACCGTCGGCTCAACCGCAAACAAGGTCGCTGAGAAGGTGGCAGGGTGGATGCCGGCGCCGGCCAAGGGAGGTGACAAGCCTGGCAAGGCCCCCACGAGCGCTCCTACTACCGTCAGCGCAACTGCAAACAAGGTCGCCGAGAAGGTGGCGGGGTGGATGCCAACGCCGGCCAAGGGAGGTGACAAGCCTGCTGGCAAGGTCCCCGCGAGCGCTCCTACTACTTTGAGCACGACTGCAAGTAGGGTTAACGAGAAGGTGTCAGGGTGGATGCCGGTGCCGGCGCCACCATCGGCAGTCACGACCGGAAGGCCGACCGCAGACGCCAAAGCCGAGGACAAGGCGCAGCAGACCAAGGGGAAGACCAGGGTGAGCTCCAGGGTCCGCAAGGCCTTAGCCTCTTCCACGTCCAAGTAGAGAGAGATGATCATCTGAATGAATGACCAGGCTGCATCTGGAGAGCCGTTATCTGGTTACTGTCTTGTATTTTGCCATCACTGATTTGAGCTACCATGTGTGTTCTACTGAGACTCCAGATTTTCTTTCTTGCTGATGGATTATATCACTTGGGACATCATCACAAGGCAAAGTCACTGAAATTAATTATTTGATGCTACACATCACATAACAAAATTAACAGTTCACCTGCCTCCAAGCTGGAAATTCACTGCCCTATAGTTATAATGTATATTGCATCTATTTTTTATTATTTTCTTTATGATACTTTCCTTTGACCGACTGCAAAATCCCCCAGAAAAACTCAGCTCTTAGCGGCTTACAGTGATATATACGAGGGTGCTGGTTTCTGAGACGTTGTTGACAAGACATTCATGCAAAAGAGCACACTTATTCGATGGCTCGGAGGGCTTGCGCTTGCATTACAAATTCTCAATTTCCTGAATAATAAGGTCTCGCTCCTCGTCGAGTTCATCTTCGCCTGTAAAATGCAGAAAAATCAGTAGTGCTATTTGAACCTGGTCACTTATGGAACCTAAGGTGGAAAGTATCAAAGATTCAGGCACAGCACTACCTTTACTTGCAGGAAGATTGTGGAGTAGTTTCAACAATTCTCTGCGATTCTCTCGCAAAGCTTCAACAATACTGCGAGGTTTGTTTGGATTGGCAACAAATACCTGTTCGGCACAGGAAATGGACCCAAGAAAATGGTAAAGAGGAATTTATTATGATAGGGCATACATGTATGTGAACTTAAAATGGTACCTTAAAAACGTGGAAGGCACATATTCGGATATTTTTGCTTGAATCCTACAGAAGATGCCAGTTAGTAGTGACAACTGACACACCTAGAAAAAGATCGGATGTCCACACACATGATATTTTATACCATAAGCGCAGACATGGAGAACCTACTCACAAAGGTAAATAATCATTTAATCAACGTTAAGAAAATTTGCAAGATTTACTTCTTAGAAATCAAGCATCTCAAATGTATATTCATGTCTGAATTTTAAGACAACTGCTGGAACCTTCAGAGGTAAGAGTATTGTGTTAACAATATGCTTCAGTTTTCACAATGTTGGATTCAGCAAATGTGCAACTACTGCTGTCATTCATCTGGAAATCTTTTCTTTTCGAAAACATAAGAGCTGTTTTGTCCAAGCTCAAGAAAGGGTGACACCCAACATTACAACACGACGCCCCTAAGAACTAGGTCCCATAGGAGCAGCTCCGCTAGCCACTTGGCACCCACCATTGCCTAATCCCATGCCTCCACCCAGCCAGTGGAGAAAAACTGGTAGACGTCAGGCTGTGTGGCGTCGAGGATGACCGCTCTTCCAGATCCACCAAACCGTGACTCCGTGAGAGGTGCCTTTCCGAGCGGGTTTGGGGACAGAGCGAATAGTGTGCAGCCACCCACTCCGTGAAGGTGTCCCAAGCGTACCGAGGTGTAGCGGTGGATCCGATCCAGAATATAGCATAGCACCTCGTAGGTTCGTAGCACAGAATCCACGAGAAGGAACAGCCTGTCAGGAGGTGCTTCATAGTCTCCTTGGTCTGGTCGCAAAGAACGCAGCAAAGAGCGTGCTGGAGACCCCTCCTCGCTAGCCGATCCGGTGTCTGTCCCCTGTCTTGGCATGAAAGCCAGAGGAAGAAGTTCACCCGGGGTGGCGCCCAGGACTTCCAGTTTACCTTGCAAGAACTTGATCGTACCGACCCTTCAAAAAGAACCACGTAGCAAGACTTAGAAGAATACTGGCCATCAGGTATCCAACGCCAAAGGGGGACATCCAGCATCACACCGAGATGCACATCCCTAACCTTTCTCCAGAGCTCGAAGTATTGCCACATGGCCAGCGGGCTCAAGGCACCCCGAATATCAGCGATCCATCGTCGATCCAGGGTGGCTTTATGGATGGATTCATATAGAAATCAATGAAGCAGTTAACTCTCTGGAGTCTAACTTAGGAAAGAATGCTTGTACGGAAGTCTGCCACACTGTTATACGGTCAAATCTTGTGCAGATACATAGATTTATAAAGAACGAATCCTTATTTGGCAACAGATGCCAATACCAGCTAATGGAATCATACTGAAATGTGACGATTGCACTGATGAAAAATGAACTCTGAAATAAAAATCTCCATAACAAAGCAGCTTCTACGAGCACAACACGATGGATGGAATCAAAATCATATCACAGTTTTAGCATAATATCCATAAGATATAACACACTTTTTCTTAGATATGAACATAACAAGAAGCAGAGTAATGAATAACCAAAATAAGCTATCTTGTTGTTGAGTAATTCATAAATGAACAGTGATACCTTCAGTAGACCAATCATAATATTTAGGAACTGAACTTCCTGAATGTATCGCTTCATTATCTTAGAGTTTGAAGCCTCCAACAGAAATTCTGAAAGGAACTGAAAATACAGACAACACTATTACTTTATTTTCCAACTGAAGGATATGATAGCTAGAGCATCTGAAGAGTCTAACCTTCATTGACTGCCGCCTTGTTACATAATTAGTTGATTTTAAGATCCTCGTGTAGAGTTCAAAGAACTATACAAGATGTTACACTGTTAGTGACAAGAGGAATGGAATTATCCGGTATATTAAACTGTTAGTGATCTGGTTCAGCTTTTAATGAGCAGTTTAATTTTTCACATGATTGCAAAATAGTTTTCGTATAGGCATCAGGCAAGCAACAATAAAATGCAGATCTTTAGGCGTATTCCAATAGTAATATGGCAGAGTCAAAGAGGTAATAATCCAACAATGATGGCTTTCGATATATAAACACAACCAAAAGGAAATTTATTTCATTCCCTAAAGAAATGGCATTTCATTTATCACATGAATATATAAAATCTTCAACAAGTTAGTGACCTTCTGGTAATGGGAGCCCAAGAACTCAGAGACAACAGTTTCATGTTTGGTAAGCAAATCCTGCAAATATCTTGTCAAGATCAAGCATTCAATATCTGATAAAGAGTACACAAAAATGAATATGAAAATATGGATTTACCTTGAAAGTGCTTAGAGCATCAGAAGCAATATCGAAATTTGGCAGCTCAACATACTCGAAAAACAACTCAAAGCTATTGGATTCCAATATATATCTGAAAGAGCGCTACAAAATCAAATGTATGCAGAATGAATTAATTAACTTAATTAGTTTTCTGTTTCATAAAATGTTGTGCTACTATGGATAATAACTACCGTTGTCTACCGCATGAGAGATGAACAAAATCATTCACCGTTGATACTTAGTGTTAAGGTATGTGAGGGTACAAAGCTATTTAGAAGGCGGCTACGAGGCTAACAGCTTATTGATAGTGCTGAAAAAGGACATTCTGGTAGATAATGCATTCAAAAAGAAATACTCCCTCCGTCCCAAAATAAGTGTCTCAAAGTTGTATAAAAGTGAATGTATCTATACTTGTTTCATGTCTAGATACATCTACTTTTTGATAAATCTAAGACAGTTATTTTGGGACGGAGGGAGTAGTAAATTTATTATTTTTCATATATTTTGTCCAGAAGAAAGGTGAGACAATGCATGTAACTCCCAGGCATATATACAGGCAAACAACTGTCTGACTGCTAAACTTTGTTTTTCATAGTAAACACCATCGAGGAAAGCAGTTTCATGCACATTAATACATTATCATATATAGCCAAAGATTCCTGAGGCAGGTCAAACACATCAACTTTTTCATGTCATATTGTTTTGTAAGCATGTGTGCTCTGCTACGTCTAAGTCGGCACGGATTTATCTAGAAAATGTTAGGTGCGGATGTTTGCCAAACAAAAGGATGTCCCAACTGGATGTAAAATTTTGAAGCCTTACTTTGCAAGGGTTGGATATTTTATGCACTCTCTCAGCATATTCCCACAGTTCAGTGCAACGTCCAAGTTCTTGTAGCTGTTGGAAGAGTTAATCAATCAAGCTAACAAAGATACAGTGTACAAACATTGTACCAAGCAAGAATTCCAAAAATGCTGTGAGAAAAGATCTAAAATCACGGTCTGCAAGGCCCGAAGGTGCAGGATTCTTTGGCAACACGCTACTAGTTAAACACCAAATTGACAGTTACAGAAATCCATACTGATAAGGAAAATCCAGTCAAAACAAATAACAAAAAGGAAAAGAAAATAGCTAGACAGGCAACTAAACAATAGCTTGTAAAATAGCTCTGTAATCACACTTCATTAGTATTCATTGTTCCAACAGCAATAAAGGAGAATTGGATGTCTTACCAACCAACTAGGAAATCTAAAAGCTCCACATGATCTTCGATATACTTCACACAGCAATAATTTCCATCAACCTTCTGCCCAAGCAAAATGCACCAGCAGTTAACCAGATCTTTTCTCACCTGCAATTCAGAGCTAGTTAGTTCAGTAAAAGTTTGAAAAAAATAGATAAACGCGTCGAATCGGTAAATGACATACTCCCCAACCCAACGAAGGCAGATTCTGAACAAACAGGGAAAGAACGTCCTCCTTGCAAATTTCAAGGGCTATTTGCAGGACTTGCTCTTGATTTGGCTCTGCTTCTCCATCACCAGAGAGCACTTGCCGCAAGGATGAGATGTTTTTCTCAACCTCTTCAAGAGCCTAAGAAAGGTGGAAAAAATTAATGAACTAATATTTGCAGAATCTAACGAACAGCTTAGAGAAAAATGGCTTGTCGAAGCTTTCCAAATCAGCGAATAATAATAAATTGAGATAAGAACTAATACGATAATGAACATAGATCCACACAAACCACTAAATACACTATTTAAGACATGCTTTTACCACAAATCTTACTAATTAGTACACTATATCTTTTGTTTAATTTATGCAACCCTTGTTTCAAAGAAAGTTCCAATCATGAGGGATTAGGCCACATTGTCCCGGTAAAATCTAGAAAAGCGCACCAACATAATTTCACCACGAACCACTACTTCTCAGTTACAAAGAAATGAAAGAAACGATCCCCAGCCCAGTTAAAGGCAAGACCAAACCATGATATTTCCATAAGATTAGTCAAACTGGAGAACAATCAAACGTCAAGATCGAAACATTTCACTCTAAATTTCGTGACCCAAGAATGATCTGGAGCAGGCACGCACGAGTGCTCCCTTCATCTTGCAGCATAGGAGGGGGCGAGATTAGAACATGCGGCCGAGATGGAAGAAAGATTACCCTGGCGCCGGTCTTGGTGGGGAGGGCGAGGAAGGAGTCCTTGATGGATCGGACCACCTCCTCCGGCGTCGACGGCCGCATCCGCGAGGCCATCCGGAATAAGAATGCCATCTCTCTCGTTCTGCGGTCGCCTCGCCGGCACCGGAACGGAGTAGTGCTGTATCTGTCGCGGGGTCGGGGCTGTTGAGGTGCGGTGGCCCTTCCTTTCTTGGCAGCCCGTAGCTTTTGCTTTTTAACCCCTCTCTTTCTTGGTTACATCTCTATTGCTTCTTTTTAGGGGCGTAACTGGAGTTAGACAAGCTCAAGTAATATCTTCTTGTAGAAAAACACACACAACAACTTCATTTTTTTAAGGAAAAAACAACAACTTTAGATATGACTATAGCTTGTTTATCAACGCCATTTGGAGTGATTTTACACTTTAGACAATAATCCTCAAGATCTCTTTTTAAAGTTGTAATCCTTGTTATCTCTGATAATTTTATTTAGGCCTAAACTTGGCTTATAAAATGGGAAAGCCACGTCATGGCCGCGACAAGCATCAAAGTGAAAATCCGTCAACCCATCAACGACGACATGCTACTCTTACATGTAGCACAACCACCTAAACAACACTTGAACAAAATATTCAATATATACAAATTGTGAAATATTAACAAAATGTATATCTGATATATAAGTTGCAAAAGATACGAAATATTTAAATTATTTCTTTGTATTTGAAGTATGAATTTTGGAAGGATGATGCAAAAAAATTGAATATGCCATGTTTTCAGATCGTGAAATTTCTGAAACATTTTCCTAATTGTGAAAATATTGTAAATAAAATACAATGAAGGTGTGAACCCTTATCGATTAACTAATATATTAAGTTGACTAAATAAACCATGAAAGTATAATTTTCTAATTAAATGGTCTCTTAGCCTTAGATGTTCCTACTTTAATTGGTGGTTTCTTCTTGTACTAACAAAATGTACTATTTTAACGGCTGCACTAAATCATATATCTCTGAGAATTTATGAGGCTCGTCTAATATTGATGGTTCTAATGTGCTTTACCCACTTCCAAAATAGGTGGAATCAAAGCTAATTTTGTGTTTAAAAAAGGGAAAATTCTAATTATGTGTTCAAATTGAGAAATATGAGAAAACTGATTTTATAAACTATGAAATATTGTAAAAAATTCCTACATATCTCAAAGAATTTTGGAAGGATGGATGCATAATTTTTTAATATGACATGTATCTAAATTGTGAAACTTTAAAAACATTTTTCATAATTGTGAAATTATTGAATTGCAAAACATGGAAACACATTGAAATGTCTCAAACATTCTTTGTGTTAATTGTTCTTACTTAACATTAATCGGTGGCCCCTTGTTGTACTAACAAAATGGATCATATTAGCTTTAATTGTTCTTACTTAACAGTAATTGGTGTCCCTTGTTGTACTAACAAAATGTAAGTACAAGTCATAATTGTAACAATTGAAATGAAGGATTTATCTCTGAGAATTTATTTGACCCATTTAATATTGGTTGTTCGAATGTGGTTCATCCCGCTTCCAAAAAAATTATGAAATATAGAAACATTGTAGATTTTTGTGTGTACATGAAATTTTAAATTCAAAAATATGGATGGAAAAGTTTGAATCTACCATGCTTTTAGGTTATGACATTCGAAAAACATTTGTTAATTGTGGAAGTGTTGTACATAAAAATACATTTCAGTGTACGAAATTTTTGAAATTGAATTGATTTAATAAACCATAAATATATTTTGAAGTGCGATTTGGGATTAATAGATCATCTTAGCCTTTATCGTTATGACTCGACATTAAAAACCTAATTAAGACATAAAATGTTATTTGGATGCTTATTTACGATTAGCAAATGTCTTAGTTTGTGTTAATTGGTTTGACCATTTGTCCTTTGATTACTTGCACTCGCAAGGGCACTGGTAATGGGGACACATGGAATTCAAAAGTATATTTAATTTAAGTTTAAAAATGGATAAGTACAAATACGATTAAATACAATGGCAAATCCAACCACGACTGGCAACGTGTCAGCCTATGCCATCATCACATCATGATCATGTGCTCCCGAGCTCCCGTCCGCGGCACAGTTGTATTTCTCATTGTATGAGCAATTTTATTGTGGACTTTAGACGATCTAAAGGGCTGAAAAGGTCGACTTTTTATAGTTCATGACAGGACAAGTGCACCGCAGAACAATGGCCGTTTGCTTTTGTATGTTCTGTCCTTGCATAAACATAAACTGATATATACACAGTAGTATACATATTCTTGAGCATGAATTTCCTCACCTCCACCATGAACACTAATCTTTACAAATTACATCATGGCCTATACAAAAACGATGAAGAGCAGAGGAAAAAAAAGAACCACCCACCAAGGGAGATAACCAAGAATGAAGCAAAAATAATTTTTGCACCCTCCTCGATTTAACCTCCCAAATCAAGACCCCAAGAACGCAGCCGACCAATATCTCTTCTTCTACGACCACCCTTTCTTCAATCTTGTTGCGTGCACATTTCAATCCACACGTAGTAACAGGAAGAGATGCATTTAGGGTACATGCATGTACTTGGTTTAAATTTCCTCCCTTTTTTTCCGTTTTCGCTTTGTATGCATGCATGCACGAACTGATTAGTACGCTCTTCTGGTATATGGCTTAGGTGCTGCTCACTCCTCGAGCACCGGCGAAGTTGGCCGGTAGAGGTCGTAGGGCGCCCAGAGGTAATCGACGGAGCACGGCCGCCGGGCGTCGAGCCGGTGCCACGGCTTTCCCTTGCCGCTCCAGTGCAGCAGGCTGATGGGCCCCGGGTGCAGGCCCCGGCACCGGCCCTTGACGTTGTCGCCACCGAGCCCGTGCTGGTTCCACCGGTGGTCCACGCCCTGGATGTCCCCGGCCAGCACCAGCAGGAACGGCGGCAGCGAGCCGAGGTGGTAGATCCTCTTCTGCTTCTGCACGGCCATCCACCCTTCTACCTTCCTCGTGTACCCGCCGGTGCGCCACCGGTCCACGTCCATCACCATCACGCCGGTGTTGAAGTAGCACGGGCGCCGCCCTTGGAACGTCCCGCTGAGATCCGGGTCACTCCAGAAAGCGTCCGTGAAGTAGGTGGTGAAGTTGGCGTGGCAGTACTCGGGCGCGCCACGACGTGGCCGGCGAGCTCGACGGAGAAGAGCGTGCGGATGTCGTCGACGACGATCACGTCGGAGTCGAGGTAGATGACCCGGCGCACGTCGGGGGCAGCGTGTCGGCGAGGTAGATGCGCGCGTAGTTGAGCGGCTGGTCGAGCGCGTGGCGGATGGAGCGGGAGATGCGGCCACGGACGCGCGATGGGTCGAAGCGGTACACGCGGAGGTCGAGGTAAGGGAAGGTGGCGCGCAGCATGGCGATGAGTTCGCCGTCCATCCGGGCGGCGAGGAAGTGGAACACGACGTTCTCCGGGCACGCCGTGTGCTGCAGGATGGAGAGCACGCCGGCCATGGTGCCGCGCAGGTAGTTGGCGTCCAGCGTCATGGCGACGTTCACCTTGTCGCCGCCGGCGCACTCGGCGCCGTTGCGGAAGGCGGGCGCCTCGCGGAACGTAGGGACAGAGTCCGACGGCTGCCGGATCATCATGGCGGCCGCGTCGACACGGATGCCAGCCACCACGGTCGCCGCGTCTCCGAGCAGGACGAGGAGCGCGAAGACGACGACGCAGCCGGCTGGAGGCATCGTGCGTGTCCGGCCGGCGGAGCGCGCTGGCGAGACAATTGAAAGAGCGTGCGTCCGGTGGCCGAGTGGTTTCCGCCGGCAAGGCAAGCCAGTGGCGACAACGGCGGCTGCACGGAAGAGGGCAAGGAGGAGGTGGCCACCCTGGTCCCTGGCAACGGTAGGGACGGGTTTAGGAAGGGAGGGGGGCCACCATCAAAACGGTGGGCAAAGGAGAGTGTAAGGTGAATAGGGGAAGGGACAAACATGGTGGCAATGCATGGAGGCTGCTGGGCGGCTGGGAGGGAAGGTAGGAGGAGGACGGAAAGGTGGTGGCAACAATAAGATGGCTCCGCTGCCTATAATTGGACTATTTCCATGCTTTTCGTGTTGACATGTACTCCGTAGTAGTTAATATGGTTTGGCTTTCAGTTGACTCCAAATTAATTCTTTGCCAATTGCTTCACTGTCTGATAGAAAGGGAGGTACAGCAGCTTTCAAGCTTAATTGTCCGAAAATCAGCAAAAGATATCCAAGTTCATCTTCTAAATTTGATGGGAGAGTTAGCAACAACTTCTCTATCAAAACAGACAAGGTAAGCAAAAGGGATCAAGAAAAAATAACAAGCTATCTTTAGCTAAGCCTGTGATTTGTCCATCAATATCATGTGAATTTGGTACACGTGAGGCAAAAAGAAAAAAGATAACATCCACATAAAAGTTGTCCCTTCGGCAGGGTAAAATTTCGCTTCGTACGGATATCATCTTCCAAGTAGTAAAACTTCAGGGTTTTACCGATTAAGATCATAAAGGGCATTAGAACAAGGGGATGCCTCCACCAGCATATTCAACCTCCTGCCAAAGAAAAAAATCGAATCAGTTTGAGCATACATTGAAAACCAACATGTTATTGGGCTTGCATCTTTTACTGGGTGAGGTATTGCGCCCAGAGGCAAAAAGGTGCAAGAATTTGCGGAAATGGATTAAATTTGGCTCACCACAAAAGCAGTCTTAACAAGTTACAGCAGTAAATGGGAGCATTTCATTTCGGCTAACTATAGTCGATAGTTTGGGACAATTATAATCCAGCTCTCCATTAGTGCAAACACGCACATCAATGTTTTGATGCATTTGAGGCAAATTTTGTTGGACGAAAGGCAGTAGTGTCTATCTTGCACATATATAGTTTAAACAAATGTTTATTTCACATATATCAACAGAACCAAAAGATCTACCAATTCCCAAAATCCTGTTTTGCTGGTAAATAAACCAGTTATGGAAATAGATATTTAATGCTGTTTTGCAAGTTATAGCCTATTTTCAGACAAGTTTCATGTAAATTATACGGAGCAGGTCCAGGCTGGAGGAGGACGGATGCCATGGCAGCTAATTTTGTTCCCAACCATGGGTAGAGGAGGCATACTTGTGGGCTGCTCGAGGCCACAGGCAGGTCTTCAGATTATTTTTCCCATAAAGTCAAACAAAACCAAACTTTTGTTTTTCTAACCTCATTCCAAACCACCAACATCAACCGGTTGGAAAATCCATACTATTTAAGTTGTAACCCATTTCAAACCCGCGCATTAGCAGGCCTAATAATGTGGCAAACAGAAAATATCACTGTCATTCGAAGAAAGCATGTTCTACTGAGATTAGCTGAGATGGATGTTTTAAGCCAGTTCAAAAGTCTCATAGCAAGGGTGCAGCACCCTGAACACACAAGACAATGTTCTATCTGGCTATTATGCACAACTGAACTCACTACAAGCAACTAGTTTTAAAAACACTAGTTAGCACCAGCCGAGAGGCTACAAAGAAGTAATAACTAATGTGCATACTTAATCAAAAGTCACAACCAACAAAAATATGGCATTGAGAAGCAACAAATAATTTAGGTGGTATCAGTAACGTACCCGAGCAGGAGATAGTGAAGATACCCAATCTGATGCATTTGTTGGAAGAAGACCCAACGTGTTGAGCTATAGAAGAGGAGAATCAAGTCTCTGAAGTTTTTACAGAAATACGTGCAGACTTTGGCTTAACCTATTATTATAACTAACCTTCCACACACCCAAACCCATTGCAGCCAAGTTGAGAGCAATGAAGAGCAACTTAGGTGCAAGCGTATCCACCCTTGGGTCCTTAAATGGTTCAAAAACTGCAAAAGAAGTACAGAATTAAAAAAGGAAAGAAAAATACTTATTACGAGAATCCTGAATTTCATGGTCAATAATGTAACAATATTATCATTAGCGCATATCAAGAACATGTGACAACCATGGAAGCATATATTTCTTGTATCCAAGAGAATTAGACAGGACACAGCCACACGGATTTACAAAAATACAATTGCCATTTCCCCGTTTACTGTATCAAGAGAAACGAGGATGTTTATTTAGTTTCAGTAGTAACTTATGTTCAATTTTTAAAGGGACACGCTTGGTAAATATATCGCCATGCTAGAGCAAATGGTTACCAACACATAATAAAAGGTAACCCCCAACCAAAAAAATGTGTTGGAACATAACATATGATGTACCCATGTACATTCGTTCAAGCACATTTGGATTGCTATGCAAGTTGACAAACGCATCATTCAGTGGGATGCAAGTTGAACTATAGGGCTATAAAGCCATCTGAATTTCCATGACTAATAATAGAAACTAGGACAGCTTCTTGTACTGAATAGACATTACTACTTAAACATGTTTCAAACAGTCACAAGCTGATACTAGAAAATCCTTCTTTTAGGGAGCACATCATAAATAAACAATGAGTTTATATGAGAGAACAAACTGATGTCTGAGAAAATAAGAGTTGCGACAAGAAAAAATTTGGGTCATGTAACAACATGAGTACATGACCATAGTTAACAGGATCAGAGTTAATTGCCATCAACAACCCAGGACACGCCAGATTCGATGTTGGGACAGCACCAGTTCACCGATCAAGGTGAAGACATACGACAGAGCGAGTTAACATTAGCCGGCCCGTTACACCTCATCGTCACTAGCTACCGCCACATCTATCCATTGGTGTTGCAGCTGCAATAACCACTTGCTGAAGCCACCGCTGCTCGCACATCAGCAGTAACAGGGATAGTACTATATCTTCCTTTTCCCCCCTCTCGGCCCTATCTACCTTGATTGTTGACACGGTGCCGTCCAGTCAGCAAACCTAGATAGACCGACAAGTGACCAAGGCCGTAGTTGACAACGTCAACCCAATCCTGGTATCTACTACATACGTACATGTGTAACCTTTATATCAATTCTTTAATGCGGTCACTATATCTTCCTTTTCCCCCTTCTCGGCCTATCTACCTTGATTGTTGACACGGTGCCGTCCAGTCAGCAAACCTAGATAGACCGACAAGTGACCAAGGCCGTAGTTGGCAACGTCAACCCAATCCTGGTATCTACTACATACGTACATGTGTAGCCTTTATATCAATTCTTTAATGCGGTCACGGTGAAATTTGTTACGGCTCATTATTTACTAGACTCAAGATGTGCATAGCATTGTGGGCATCTAGGTTTCCTTGAGAAGTGTAGCAGTTGCTCATTTAGTTGAATTGATTAGTTTCTTGCATGCAATGGTGTATTGTGCATCAAGAAGTCCTTTGGGAGTACCAAGCATGCATGCACTTAGTTCGAAAATGCAGGAGCTAATGAGAGTAGTGAGTCGAAGAGGTTCTGTGTGTACATATCAATCCCTCCAGAATTGTTTAGACGGAAACGAAAAAATAAGAACAGGCTAAGTTGAGCCAAAAGAATCGAGGAGTCCTTTGGGAATACACACGCACTGGTTTGAACATGCAGGAGTTAATGAAAGTAGCTAGCAAAAGAGGTTGTGTGTCTACTCTATAAATCCACTCTCATGACCAGTTTGTTCAGAGAGGAATAAAAAGAACAAGAAATGGCTTAAGTTGAGCCATGAGAATTTTGGTTGTGTCTTAAATGCTCTTCTTCCACATGCGAAACCATGTCACGATATCTCCTAGGGTAGGGTGTACAATACACCTGTGGGAGAGTGGGAGGGTGCAAGATGATGGAGAAGGGAGGTAGATGGAGCAAGTCTAACATGAACATCACCCTATCTCTGGTATTCATTGTCTTGACCCAGTTCGTTGTAATAATTGAAAATATGAGAAATAAGAACTGCACCTAAGGTAACATCTGTGGTATGAGGGGTATAACTTAGCCTTCTTTCATAATTAGAACCTGCCTAAACTAAATGTTACTTGTATTTTCAGACACATAAGCACCCAGTGATCAACTGTTACAAATAATTTAGCTCAAACACATATCATGGATCCAACAATAAGTTTATCAGAACATGAAAATCCAAATAAGTATCTTAGCCATATTTGTTTTTCCAGAATATCCAGGCAGACTAGGCAATATTGTTCACTAGTCACAAGCATATTCTCCACATTGGTCTTCCTAGCATCAACCACAAACATTGCAACCTCCAATACCAAGGCAAAGAACATAGATCATAGGTGCCTCAACAAAGGGACCTATAGTACACTTAGCAATTCCTTCAGCTGAGCTAGCAATCCATACCGAAAAGGCGAAAACCCAGGTGCCTCGAGATAGTACCTTTCCCGACAGATCGGAGTGCGTTCAAGGGCTGCCACAGAGCAGAGAAGACGATACCGATGCTGAACAGGTGGACGGTGCTCCCAGCCATCCACATCATGAAACCCATCATCATCAGGTTCTTGAAGGGGGACTGCGCCACCTCCCACGCTTTCTGCTCACACCAAGACCACAGAAACTTCAGTTAACACTCTCAAAAAATAGAGATTATCAAGCAAAGAGTCATCCTAGACACGAAGCATCAAGATCCGGTTCCTCCTGAATTGTCTATATGCTAGACCTACACAGCTCTTCAATTTACACTGAATTGGCACAGTTCAATAAGTATCTAGACCCTGGATCTATCTCCTTAGGAGGCTACTAGGACGTGCATCGGGAGATCGAACGAACCTGCCCCTTCCAGGTGGCCTCGGCCTCCTTGCGCTGCCGAGCGGTGGCGGCGTCGTCCTGCGAGCCAATATAAACAGCAAGTGAATTCCACGATCCGAGCGCGCGCAACAGCAGTCGCAGGAGAGAAGGGAGGAGGAGGAGGGTACCGCTTCGGGGGCGGATCTGGTGAAGCCGGGTGGGTCGGGGAAGGCGGACGAGGAGGAGGATGATGCGTCGTGGAGCTCCACTGCCCAGCGGCGAGCGAGGCCCTTGCCCTTCTCCATCGCCGGCGGCCGCTGCTGCTGAGGGATCTGCTTTGGTTCGGAGTTTTTGGACTATCGGCGTGGATGGGAGACGGCAGCGTCCACCTCCCAACTTGCAACGAACACGAGTGGAGGTGGAGCAGTCAATTTTGAGATAGGTCCTTCGGACAATCCTCTATTCAAGAATTAGTCCTGCGTTGGGGCGAAGATTTTCTGTTCTGGGCCTGGCCGAGTTTGGACTTCACTTGCAAATCCTATATCTCCTGCAATTCTTGACAGTTTAGGCCCGCAGAAAGATCCGGCACATCCCCTGTAATCTCCCTCTGCGATTGGAAAAAGTGCAAAACAAACCTAAAATTGAACTTAAGCTTGTAGATCAAAACTAAATCGAAACTAGAATTTTGAATCCGGAAACTGGCACTCTGGACTCTCATATCCCGTTCTATTTTCAATCCTAAATTTTTTTGGCGCGTGAAAAAAATTCATAAATTGAATAATGGAGGGCGTCGCATAAAATCAGTCTCGTGTGGCGGTTCCAGTACATGCGTGCATACAGTCATCTTAGATTATCTCAATGATTAAATTAAAAATATATCTTTCAAACTGATAATCCGATTAAAATTCCGTTTTCATTGTTGGCTTAATCGCGACGAGATATACAAAATAGATCCAATGTTGGCATGTTTTGACAACTTTTTTTTTGTCGGTAGTTACCAGATTCTTATCACTAACTTTACAGACTTTGTTATCAGGTTTTGTACACCATTCGACACAAATATAAGGTTGCATTGTACTATGTGTGGAATGATACCACCTCTTAGGTCTTGATAACAGGTAAACTCTTACTCTCTAGTTACTCTCTCGTTGTACATATCATTGCAATGTTAGTAAACATGTAAAAAATTATCTGATAGCTGTGATTATGATGATAATTGTTTGATGCTCATCTAGTAAGTAATGTGACGGGGAAATTTGTCACACCTGATATGTGGATGTGTCGCAAATGTCTAAAATGTGTTAAAAAATCTAATAACCATATATTATCGTGGTAACTGTTTGGGGCTAATATAATAGCTAAGTAGGGTAATCTGGTAACTGATGCGAGAAAAATAATTTTGCCAAAACATAATAGCAATGTATCAAGTTTTGAATCCCTCGTCGAGACGAATTTAGTAGTATAAACGGTTCTCTAATCGGAATAACCGTTTAGAAGATAAATTATTTTGATTTTTAAAATTGCAATTAATCTGATGATGTCATTAGATTCTTACATGCATGCACTCTCTCCTACACGGGAAAAGTCCACGCAATCACCCGCCACATGGAGAGCGTGTGGATGCGGCGCTTATTGTTAGCTTATCCCTTGAATAATTCGTTGCTCTCGGTGATAAAGAAGACCCACCTATCATATACATCTTCCATCTCCGATCTTTGTAATCCCGAGTCAACAAATCACCTCCCATCCTGAGGACCACCGGCGGCGCATGCCTCGTCCAGAACAGCAATAGCCACGGCAGTGGCCCCTTTCTCGAGCTGCTTGCCGCGCTCGTTGCCCACTGCCATGTGCTGCTACTTGCCACCATTTCTTGCTCTCATCGCCAATGTCTGTATCCCTCTGACGAGGGGTAGACTCATCAAGACCCATGGTTAAGGTCCCTAGGTTATGAATATGGGGGAGAGAACGTGGTAGAGCTGGAAGTATCGTCGGCTGACAAGCAGGGCAAAGATTTTACCCAGGTTCAGGGCCCTCGTGTGGAGGTAACACCCCTACGTCCTGCCTGTCTGTTATTGATTTGTGAATATGATGGTTACAAGGATCCCGGCGAGATGTCGATCTCGCTAGGGTTTGTGGCTCTGGTGGTTCGTTGTCTGGTTCGATGGCCCTCCCAGTCTTTAAATAATAGGCTGGGTCCCGGGTGTTCGTAACCGACTCGATTTACAAGTAAGGAAACTCTAAACCGACTATTGCTTCGCCAAACTTGGTGGATACTTCATCTTCGTGGGCCTCCCTTCATGGGCTTCATGTAGGCTCTGATAGTTGGGCCTAGTCGATACGCGCACCAGGTACCCTCATGGTAGGGTACCCGATAGGCATACCCATGTCAGTAGCCCCCGAGTACTTGTCTGATTCGAAGAGTCGGGCATGGACTCATACATCATGCACGTTATACATATTTTTTACATCTGCATTTAGAATTCTTATGAAATAGCACATGTTAGCAATGCCGAGTGTTTTCATCGACTATGAGTTTTTGCTTATGATAATCAAGGGATATTAGCTTAGCAGGCCCGGCACACACGACGGATCGGGGCCGGTTAACTACCATTTGTGGCAAAACCATACTAGCTTTCAATCAAACTCGAGTCCCCGGACTCGAATCTGGAACAAACTGGACAGACTTGAAACGGCCGTTGAGGTCTTACTGAATCGAACTGCAGTATAGTTTTGAATCTACCCAACGCGTCCGTCGGGGATTTTCGTCATGTCTGCTGACACGGAACATTTAAGGATAACGCTGCTGGAGCGGTCCTTAGCCCAGCTCGACTGATCGGCGGGTCTTACCTTTGCACTTATGCATGCAGCATCCAAGGATCGTCGGATCAACTCGGGAATATTTTGAGTGTGATTTTGCTTATGAACTTAGTCGAATGTTTCGTCGACTGACACTTTTGACATTATTCTATCGGGTGCGCGACAGCGCTCCCGATGGGAGTAGCCCCCGAGATTGTGCTTTATTGCTTGCAATGGAGGATAATCTCAAATTCTTTTACCCTGCACATTTAGTCAAAGAAATTTTTTGACACGCTCCCGATGGGAGTACGATGCTGCAGTCGAAAGAATTTCGACTGGCCTCTATGACTTTTGCTAAAAAACCAACCGAACATTATGCGAGAGACCACCCGAAGATATCATCGAGTGACGTTTATGCCAGTTATGAAAGAAAGAACAACGTCAGCAATGACGCATTTTGCGACTGCTATCTCTGACAAACGATGGCGTGCCTGGAGAAGCTTTGACCAGGGATGACGCCACGTGGACTTGATTTGACCGTTCGGGCACTATTTTCACGGGGCGTGATGATGGCTTCCTGGATTCTCGTGCGTAGTGGGCGGAGTGGCCGGCGACGGTTGCTCTCCGTGGCCGCCACGTGTATGGCCAGATTTCGCGCGGAGCGTACGGATTTATTTTAACGACTACGATCGTTTTTGCGCTCTGTGGTAAATAGGGGGGACGGCGCTGGCAAAGTTTTTTTACTTGCCATTTGCCCCCTGCGCCGCCCCTCGTCTCCTTCCTCGCGCTGCCCCTCCATTGTTCTGCGCCCAAGTTCTTTGCCCCACACCTCCTCCACTTTAGCAATGGCGAAAGGTGGAGGTGCGAAGCGTGGTGCTGCTGCCGCCGCCGCGACCGATGCGACCAAGGGCAAGAAGCCCGCGGCGGGTACATCTGCATCCGCCGCGCTGAAGAAGGGCAGCGGGGACTGGGCGAAGTCCACCGTCAAGGACGCCCATCTGCTCAAGCTCCGCGAGCAGGGATATCTGCCTCCCGCGGAGCAACTCGCCGTCCGCGCTCCTTCGCCTAAGGAGGTATGCCCCGAATCACGCGCCAACGAGCGCGTTTGCTTTGCGGAGTTTGTATCCAGGGGCTTCTCGCTTCCCCTCCACGACTTTGTTCGTGGCCTCCTTTATGCCTACGGGGTGCAGATCCACGATCTCACCCCGAACGGTATTATGCATGTTGCGTGCTTTATCACGCTATGCGAGTGTTTCCTTGGCGTCGCACCTAGCTGGGCGCTATGGAAGACCATATTCATGGTGCGACCCAACAGATGAGGTGGTCGCACCTACCCCGTGGGCGGCTGCGGCATACAGGTGCGCAGCGACACCCGCTATTTCCGCCTGAAGACCGTCGACTCCGCGCAAGGCTGGAGGAAAGGGTGGTTTTATGCGAGTGTCGAGCAAGAAGGAGTCGCCACCTTCTCGACTGCAGCTTACGTCAGGACCAAGGCGTGGGACCACCAGCTCTCAGCCGAAGAAATGGAGGAAGCACGCCCTTTGCTGACTCGAATCGACGGACTGCTGGACAAGGTCACAGGCATTCATTTGATCGCCATCTTTGTGAAGAGGCGGGTGTGGCCCATCCGTGCCCGAGCGCACCCCATGTGGGAGTATGAAGGCGCGGGTGACATCACCTGTAACATCCCAAATTAATAATAAGGATTAACAAGACCCAAAATTCAGAACCAACAAAAAACTTTTTGAATTATTTCACTAATGATTGTGTTTTCCTTTATATTGCTATGTTTGACCTTGTGTGACTTGTGTTGACTGGTATGTTGTGTATGTAACTTGTTTGTTTTGAACGCATCATCCTTGTGATTGCTGTGATCTTGATCTTGTGGTGTTGTTGATATTGTGTGTTGTTTGCTTGTGAGGATAAATTCCTCAACTATGCTTAACATTAAGATAAACCACCCCTGACAACAATATTGGAATGTGATTTGAACAAACACAAACCCTTTAGAACTATCCACACCTAAGTTAAATTCCTAAGTTGGGAAATAACTTTGATAAAAGTTCCCTCCCTGTCTATTCCTTTATTTTATGGAAACATTCAGAACTTCCTTATTCTAGGAATGAGATGAATTGATAATCATCTCAACCCCATCTCACTCCCTCCTCAAGTAAACATAATTTTCAAATTAAAATCCACCTCTCAAATTATTCCACCAGAGGAAATTAAAGTCATAAGTAAAAATGCTCTAAATAAATCAATTCCACTTCCTAATTCCATATTTCTTCAAATAATTAATTTCTCTATGACAATATAACTTATTTGAAGTCATCATATTTGTCAAAGCATTTCCAAGAGTTCAACACAATATTTTATCACTTGTTTCAAATTATTAAAGAAATGTAATTTAGTAATTACCAAAATGACCTATTTAAATCCTATGAACAAAAATGGAGCAAAACATTTTATTTTGTAAAACCAATTTTTGTGGAGCCTCTACATGTATATGGGAGACTACATGAATTTTCTCCAATTTTTATAAAATGTTTAGACACCCCAATTAAATCACTGAAAACCTGCTGGTATTAAAAAGGAAATAAAAAGAAATGGGCAAGGACCTATCTGTGAGAGCAGAAAGGAGTTCAGGGGGCGTTTTGCAAATTCGTCATTGACCTCCTGTAGCTCCAAAGCAACCCGGCACACCGCCATGCTCTTCACGCCGACGACACCGTGCTCCCCTCGCCCTGACGCACGCCTCGCCCTGGAGGAGACGATGAGAGCACCGCACGCTGCCTCCTCTGCTCTCCCTTGTCCCCCATCACCCCTGTGGCAGCGATGCAGCACGGCACAGACACCGTGCTCCACACCCCGTCGTCGCCGTGCTCTCCCCGTGCAATGTCGACACCGCTGGACCCCTCTCCTCTGCGCAGACCCGTGAGACGATAAGGAGCACGCCCAGCTGCTCTCCCATCCCTGCTCCCTCACTCTCCCCCTCTCCACTTTGCTTCCACGGACACAAACCACGGCCGCCGCTACCGACACGCATCGCCGATGATTCAAACCTCCCCGTCCCAATCCAAGCCTACCAGCACCTTCGCCGTGCCCTACTCCCCCTCTCTGCGCAAGGAATCGCAGAGGGGAGCCCTGGATCGAGCAGGCCGTCCCGATCCTCTTCTTCTCCGGCCGCGGCATGTCGAGCAAGCTCGCGGTGGGCACAGACCACCTCTCTCCGCCATTCTTGTACCTCTGTGCTCCCCTTGCCGTGCTCTCTCTCATGGACAAACCCGTTTCCTTTCTAGGTCGCCGGAGCCGCCGCGCCGTCGTCACCGTCTTCCCTGCCGTGCTGTGTTCGTCGCTGTGCCGCGAGGAAGATGAAGCCCGGCCTTGTACCCCTTCGCAAGCTCACATGGGCCACTGGCTGACCCGCTCTCCTCACTGCTCGAGCGGATCTAGCCCAGATCCGGCCCATCCTACTTTTTTCTCAGAGGATCTATTTCCTGTTTTAATTTCCCTGATATATCTACTTAGCAATTAATTCACCATTTAACCCCTGTGCTAGATAATTGAGTGATTCAAATTTTGTTGTGTTCCTATGAGTTTTCTTAGACATGCAGAACTGGTTGCTTGCCAAAATATATTTTTAATTGTTGTGTAGATTAAATCTTGTAGGAAGTGTATTTTCCACTAAATATTCAATATCTAGAGTTTTATAACTCCAAATATTGCAAACTAAAATTCCCTGGAAAGCCTGAAGTGAAACCTTTCTAGATCTGTTGGTCTTGTATGCAAATGAATCCTAAAACAAAAGTTCTATTCATTCTTGTAAACACACCAGTAGCACTTTAGTGATTTTTGTAGATTTTTGTGAAATGATTTTTGGAGTAAATCCAATTGGATTGTCTTCTATATGTATAGGAGAACATATCCCTAGCATGGCATGATTGTTTGATGTACAGAACTCCCTAGGTGCAATTTTTAGTAAAAGTGTTGTTCTGCCACTAATAAAAATGAATTAGATAAATTGCTTTTAGTTAGGGAATTGTGGGTTGTGCTTATTGTTGATTGTTGTGGTACTGCCACTTGTGTGTTACTGATCCTTAACATGTTAAAATATGTTAGTACTGTTAGTAACCTGTGCTATGATTGTTTATTTTGTTGTTAGATTAGTTTTGTGTGAATACATTTTTAAATATGGCTAGAATGAATCTTATAAAGAGTATCTTTAACACTAAATAATTCCATGTCTCAAGATTCATGTGTCCCAAATAAATCAAACTAAAATGATCTGGAAAGCTTAGGAAATTGTTAATCCAACATAAGTGGTTTCATCTTATTTAGGTTAATAATAAAAGTACCCTCTTTAAAATGCCACAAGAGGTTTAAAACACCATATGATTTGTTTCTGGAGTTATATTGGTCCAAATGACATGAAACCAATTTTGTTAGCTTAGTACTGCCATCCTTTAGCTCCCCTAATTTTGGTAGATTTAATTGAGTATTATTAATTATTTGGCATTAGATTAAATATTAGAAAACCTTTCTGGACTAAAACAATTATAAAAAAAATAATGGTTAATCCAAATGGGTTAGGACCAATTTTGTTAGGTCACATTTAGTCAAGGTTAGATGCCCCTAAAAGGATTTGATTTTTGGATAAAAAAATAACTTGAGTTGTAGCAAAAACTTGATTAAATAGTTTCTGTAATAAAACAATTGTGTAGGGAGTTTAATAACTCCAATTGAATCAAACCCAAGTGTGTGGTCTTCTACACATCAGTAGCTTTCTGTAGAAGTTTAGTTTGTATTTTTGTGACCAACAGAACCCAAGTTATGCAATTAAACACGCACCACTAGATTCTGCCATATTTAATAACAAATTAAATAATAGTCAATTCAATTAAATTTGAAATCAATTTGTGTTGCTTTGTGTGTGCAATAGCTATGTGTGATGTTTGAGAGTTGTTGATGCTTGTTGGGTAGTTTAGTAATTGTATGTATTGCTTGTTCATGTTAATGTCTTCATCTTAGCATGGTGAGATATCTTGAATTACAGATAACTTTTGTCTGAAGTATTTCCTATTTAAATAAAGATGCTTACCCACAACTTTAATCATATCTTTATAAACATGAGTAGCGTGGTGATTGCCCAACTTGTTTGTTAAATGATAGTCTTCCCTCTTGATTGTTGTTTGTTAGTATTGCTTGATGTTGTTATTGTAGTGTCCTACGGTATGTTGATTGTGTTCCTTCCTTTTTGCAACGCTAGATATAAACGCTACCGGAGTGATCGTTGGAAAGGATTTATGAGAGAAGAATCAAGGTTTATTTTCTTTGATCAGTGAGAAGAAGTCCAGGGACATCATGCTGAAATCAGGCAAGCTACTTCACTGAGCTTGCATTTATATACATCTACTTTGATCACATGAGTTTCACAAGTATCAAAGACTTTGAAAACCATCTTACAACTACAAGAAAACTATTTTTGGCCACCCTATGTAGGAGTTTATGGTAGTTATCTAAAACTATAGGATGGAAAAACAATGTTAATTCAAAACTCCTTTGAAATTACTTGGATGAAGATGAAATGCCGAGATGTCGGCATGGAAGTGAAGAAGGGTGAAGAAAGTTGTTTATGAAAAATGCACATTGTGTCCTTGTACTTACATCCCCAGCCGAAAATCTGTGCGACCACATTTACCCACATATGGGAAAGGGCGTAGTCATATAATTTGCTCGTGTTAGTACTGGATGCCTCAACAACGAGGATGACCTCGTTCCATGAGGGGATGGTTTGGTGACCTGCCCCTGACCTGGGTCCTCTTAAGTAAAGTCTACCGGAAGCCGGTATGATTGTATTGTAGAAAGAGGATTGAAGGGCTCCCTTGGGTCCGCCGGGCAGAACTACGAAGTCCTCACACTTAGTTTCCGACGGGCATGGATTTAAGTGTCGATGGAACCGGTTTCGTATCGGTAGGATCCTATACTAGCATGAGCAAAGGACAGGCTATGGCCGGGAACTCAACTTCGCATACCTCTGGTATGGCGGGACGTGGCTGACACGATGAGTGACCGGATGGGTGTGGGAAAAGCGTACTACCTCTGCAGAGGGTAAAACTATTCGAATAGCCGAGTCCTCGGATATGGACAGTTGGGAAGAACTGCTAAGACCATGTGCAAGTTTTTATAAAACTTTGAGTTTTGGAAAGGAAGTGAAGGTGACGTTACATACCTATACCAATGAGATGGTATGAGGTTGTTGAAGATGATTGGACCAGGCTGAGATCTGGTCGGGAAAAAGGAGGAGTTTTAGAGAAATAAACAAAAGGATGATTTTCGGGAAAATGTTTTAAAAGGAACTTCTTACCTTTTTCAACAAGCATCTATTGTCGGGGAAACGTTTAAAAAAAAAAAAAGGATTTCTTACAAAGGAAGATTTATAGGAAAAAGATCTCAAGGCCTTCTTTTCTTTTTCAACAAAGGCTAGAGATGTTTTCTAAAAATACCAGGCTTATGAAAAGTTATAAAATTCTTCCCACCTTTTTCAATAAAGATATAGAGATGTTTTAAATAAAGAAAAGACTTATGAAATAAAAAAATAAAACTAGTGCATGCTCGTCCGGGGGTAGTTTGCGAGTACAATCAAATGTACTCATATTGGTTTTGTCCCTGGCTATTGTCTTAGCCAGACTTTAGAAGAAGAGCAGTCCAAGAAGAGGAGTTCACTGGCGTCTTGCGAACTAGGGCGCTTCCCAGTCAGCTGCCTGTAGGGTTAAGGCAAATGACTTGGGCTCCACGTTGTATGGTGATTTCCGCTGCAAGTACCTGTTGAAGCTGATCACTTCCATCAAGTAAGTAAATAAACTCGGTATGTATGGATGTTCTTTGGTTACCAGTTTAATTGTGCTTCAGCGACGCACTGATCATGGGATCGCTGATATGTAGGCACAAGGGGATTTCGGACAGCTAGTCCGGGGTCCTCAGATCACCCGAATGAACGCAGAGGAGCTTTCAAGGAGTGAGCTGCTGACGCATGTGCGACACATCACCAACTTGACGACAGGCGACACTTGCAACGTCGACTGCCCTGTTGCACCATATGGGTTGGAGAACCCTTTGCTTGAGGTATGTATGTGTTATAGCCTGCTTGCAATGAAGAGTTTGCCATCCGCATGTTTTGTGATACGCGATTTTTTGATTCTGACTTTGCAATTTGTGATGTGTGCTATGCAGGGTCACTCGACTGCTGCCTCCCTTCCTCCTCTGCCTGAAAATGGCGAGACTGAAGAAACACAGGCACAGGTGGTGGACCCGAAAGGGGATCAGTCGCCCATCCCTTCCGCCACCACTTCACGTGTAGAGGATGTCGAGGAAGAAGCAGCAGAGAAGTCCAATCTGAAGACAAGGCTCCTTCTGACCAAGAAGTCGATACCGCGCAGCCAAAGCGGCGTCGACTGGCCAAGAAGGCGCCTTCTGCTGCCAGTTCGCCCGCGAAGGAGCAAGTCTTGGAGGATGACGAGGAATCAGATTCACCTCCTGTTTTCCAAGCCGCTCCTTTGCGTGCGTGCTCAACAAGCTCGACTCTTCCGCTTCAGTCGAGTGGTACCCCAGCCTTTGGAGGACCAATTTTTGGCGACTCCGAAGACGAGGAAGATGAGGAGCACAGGTATGTGTTTTTGAGTATGATATGCTGTCATGTTTTTGTGCTGACCATCCTTTGTTTTGTTGTGTTGCTCACAGTGCTGAAAACAACCAGCCTGGGACTCCTCCAGTCGAGAATGTTCCAGCCGTGGAGCACTCGAAGTCTGCACCGACTGGAAACGAGGCTGCCCAGCCCATGGCCACTGACGCTGTGTTGAAACAGCCAAGGCGGCAACTCCAGATGTCGGGACATCGGTCGCGGCTCCCGAGCCGTGGATGAACCACGTGAGTAACTTTTTTGCTTGACCCGTTTAGTTGTAGGTCTGTGAGAATTTTTCGATTTTTGCTGAATCCGTGTGCTCGCAGCCCTTCTACCACACCTTGGCAGATTCTGCCAAGGCTTATGTCCAGGTGGAGCAGGAGAGGGACACCATGCGCGCCGAGCTCGAGCGGCTCAGTCGTGAGTTCTCCTTTTTGCTTTTGTTTTGCCCAACTTCTTTTCGCAATGCCTGATTTTGTCGAGTATTGAATACACGTAATTTTTGCTGGGCCAGGCGAGAAGAAGGAGCTGGAAGACGCACTCGCCGCGCAGCGCGAAGAATCGAAGAAAGAGCTGACTGCCGCCACCAACTCAGCTGCTGCACGCGAGCGAGAATATGCTGACCAGCTCGCGGCACTCGCGCAGGCCATGGGAGGTGAGTAATCTTTTCTCCTTTTGATATGACTATATAACTTGTCGAGTGTCGTACTTATGCCTGTTTTGAATTGTGCAGAAGCTGTTGGCGCACCGGCCTCTGCAGACGTGGCGAGTGACGATCTTTCGCTGGAACAGGCTGTGGGCGGCTTAGGCGCTCTGTGCAACCAGGCGAAAGAAGCACTCGCCAAATCAACGAGCACACTTGGTGCTGTATACCAAGTGGTGTTCCCTACTGGCGTGGTGCCGTCGACGGTGGATGACTTCGCCAACGTGTTTGGCCCCGGGACGTCCACCATGGCGGGTTTTGCTCGCGCCAACACGGTACGCGGATCCGAGTCCACCATCAAGCTTCTTATGGGACATGGGATAGATTGCGACTATGAGGCAGCACTGTCTGCGTTCCCTCAGAAGCCAGACGGGAAGCCCATTTCGCTGAAGGGGGTGAGCGGAGCAGCCGCGCGACTGGCTGAAGTTTTCATGAACACCATGGAGCGCCGGGCACTCGAGACTGCCAATCGTCTGCTTAGGAAATCGAAATCTTAGGCTTAGGGTAGCTGTACCCTTTTGCTTTTTTATGCCTTGTAATGATACCTTCTGAACTGCGCGAGTCTGCGCTTTGTTTTTGCTACCTTGTTTATGCAAACTTCTTTTGCCAATGTCTTTCATTTGGAGAGTTGTATGCTTATGACGCGAGTCTTACAAACTTTGTGTTTGTGATTATGCTCTTTGAACAGTCACGAGAACCTGCTGCGCGACTAGTTCCTCGCAGGCTCCAACCACCACCCGATCCCAGGGTCAGGTGGCAAATGATGCCAAGGTGATGGAGTATATGAAGGCTAAATATGTGAGAATGGAGCAAGATCTGAAGGACGCCCAGGCTGAGCTGAGTCGATTGAGGGCCAGACCCGCGTTGGCCACCCAACGCGAGGATTATGTTCTCGGGGAGATGGAGCTTGTGAACAGGCAACTCGAGTGTAAGTTCGAATCTTGCTTTGTTTTACAAGCTTTTTGTGTAGCTTTTGTCCTTTTGATCTAACTGGTGCGCCCGTATTTGTAGGCTTTGTCGACAACTTCCAGGCTGAACAGATTCGCGTGGAAGGACGCCTGGATAGCGTGGTTGACGACCCTACAACTGGGCGTCAACACTTTTGGCTTGATAGGTACCATGCCCGCATACTTGCCACCCTGAAGGATCGCGTCTGGCGAAGTGCTGAGCTGCTGGAGTTATGCCGGGCATCGTTTATTCGTCTGAACGAGACTCTTTTTCCTTCGGGGCCACAACCACAAGGGATTCGTGCTGTGTTGAACATCTTCCGCCAAACAAATCCCATTCGAGAGTTGCTGTCTCAAAGACTTGTAATTGGAGCCAACGCTGCAATGGCGTATATGCGTAGTCGAAAACCAAGGTTGGTGTTGCGGACACCTGCAGCCGGAGAGGTTCTCGACAAAAAGACTTGGATGACACGATCCAAGCTGCGGAGACACTGATCGAGTGCACTCGCGAACACTTTGCGGCCCCGAGCTGCCCGTAAAAGACGAGCCTGAGGATTAGAATGGTTTGCGAGTGCAATTTTTGTATAGGGGGCAGCCCCCGAGTGTAATTTTTGACTCTTTGTATATTGTATAGTTTGTATACTTTGATTTTTTGCCGAGCCCCCGAGTCAATCGAGCGGGGTTTGTGAAATATGTGTTGGTTATGAACCGATGACTGTGCAGCCCCCGAGTATTCGAGTGCGGCTGCAAAGTTTTTATGTTCTTTGTTCGGATCCTTGTTACGCAGCCCCCGAGGGTCTCGGGTGCGGTTAAGGTATGAATTATGCAGGTGGTAGCCACAAAGGAGTCGAAGGAACATTGATTTTATTCCTCTTTTGAATGTTAGGCTGCAGGCCGCCTCATTAAAAACCTTCCAGTCCCCTTAGGTACCCTGGTAAGGAAAAGAGCGCGTCTGAAACCTGCAGCCATCCGACATATAGCCTATTACATTGTATGACTGTGAGCACTTTATGCGTAGAAACGGCGCAGATGCGCAACGTTCCACGGATTGTGAGAGGGTTCGCCTGTCTTCGCGTGCTTCAGTCGATATGCACCTCCACCAAGGACCTCCGTGATGATGAAGGGACCCTCCCATGGGGAAGCGAGCTTGTGCACCTTCTTTTGCTTCAGTCGAAGAACCAGGTCGCCAACGACGAAGGACCTGGTGCGCAGTCGACGGCTGTGGTAGTTGCGAAGGTCCTGCTGGTAAACAGCTGTGCGGGCTAAGGCCGTGTCGCGCGCCTCATCAAGCAAGTCGACTGCGTCTTCGAGTGCCTCTTCTGCGTCTTCTTCATTGTATGCTTCAACTCGTGGTGCGTTGAACCTTACGTCTGATGGCAGAATCGCCTCTGCACCGTAGACCATGAAGAATGGGGTGAACTGCGTAGAAGTGTTGGGAGTTGTGCGTAGGCTCCATAGCACAGACGGTAGTTCTTCGACCCAAGCACCTGCAGCTCTTTTGAGTGGCACCAGGAGGCGCTTCTTGATCCCACTCGTCACAAGCCCATTGGCCTTTTCGACTTGGCCATTGGATTGCGGATGCGCCACGGATGCGTAGTTGAGCGTAATGTCCTGCTCTTTGCAAAAGGTTTTGAACTCCTCAGCCGTGAAGTTTGTGCCGTTATCAGTGATGATACTGTTTGGGACACCGAAGCGATAGATGATGCTCTTTATGAAGTTGACTGCCGTAGTAGCAGTCGAATTTGTGATGGGGACCGCCTCGATCCACTTTGTGAACTTGTCGACTGCCACCAGTAGGTGAGTATGCCCGCCATGCGATGATTTTTTGAGTGGCCCAACCATATCGAGCCCCCATTGGGCGAAAGGCCAGGCCAGCGGTATAGTCTTCAACGCCGATGCGGGTGCGTGCGGCCTTGTTGCGAATTTCTGGCAGCCGACGCACCTTTTGACTATGTCCTCCGCGTCTTTGAGTGCTGTAGGCCAGTAAAACCCTGCGCGAAAGGCTTTGGCTACGAGTGATCGACTGCTGGCGTGATGCCCACAGGTACCTGCATGAATGTCTCGAAGTATGGCTTGGCCATCTTCGAGTGCGATGCATCTTTGGAACATACCTGATATGCTGCGCTTGTATAACTCGCCGTTGATAACGGTGTATGCTTTTGATCTTCGAGTCACGCGTCGGGACTCGGTTATGTCATCTGGTAGCTCGCTACGGAGTATGTAAGCCAGAAAAGGTTGAGTCCAGGTTGGCTCAATGAGAAATACCTCGACAGGGGGGTCCTCTGTGCTAGGCATTTTGCTTTTGGGTGGCGTAGTCGACGGAGGAGGCTCTCGTTTCTCCTTGATGGATCTGTGTTCAATACGCTCGAGGAAGACACCAGGTGGAATTTGTGCGCCAGTTGAGCCAAGATTGGCTAGCATGTCTGCTTCTTCGTTGCTTTCCCTTCCTATGTGCCTCAACTCGCAGCCCTCGAAGCTGCCTTCTAGTGTGTTGTACAGATCGCGATAAGCGATCATGTTGTCCGCGATTGCGTCGCAGGCCTTCATTGTTTGCTGCACCACGAGGTTGGAGTCGCCGTAGATCATCAGTCGAGTGCACCCGAGTGCCTTTGCCATCCGCATGCCATGGATCAGAGCCTCGTATTCAGCCTCGTTATTGGAGGGTAGCTTGAATCCCATCTGCAAAACATAACGTAGCTTGTCCCCTTTTGGTGATATGAGGACGACGCCTGCGCCTGCGCCTTCATGTTTCTTGGACCCATCGAAGTACATGGTCCAGGAATTGGCCACGTCTGGTGCTCCAGGTAATTGGGCTTCTATCCACTCGGTTGTGAAGTCGGGTAGGACTTGTGCTTTGATAGCCTTCGGGTGCTCGTACTTGATATCTCTTGGAGCCAGCTCGATGAGCCATTTTGCCACTCGACCCGTTGCATTGGGGTTTGTGAGTATATCACCGATTGCTGAGTTGCTTACCACGGTAATCGGATGCTCGGTGAAGTAGTGTGTCAGCTTCCTTGAGGACATGAATACAGCGTATGCCAGCTTTTGATAGTGCGGGTACCGCTGTTTTGATATGGAGAGAACCTCGCTCAGGTAGTAGACTGGACGTTGTATGCTTTGGATGTGCCCCTCCTCCACGCGTTCGACTACCAGTACGGTGCTCACCACCCTGTTTGTAGCCGAGACATACAGGTAGAGTGGTTCCCGTTCCTTAGGTGCGACGAGGATTGGAGGGCTTGTGAGGATCCGCTTGAGATCTGTGAAGGCTGCTTCAGCTTCTGGCGTCCACTCGAACTTGTCCGCCTTCTTCATCAGTCGATAGAATGGTAGAGCCTTTTCACCCAGTTTGCTGATGAATCGACTGAGCGCCGCTACTCGTCCTGCTAGTTTCTGCACATCATGAAGCTTTGAAGGCCTTTGCATGGTGAGGATGGCCTGTATTTTCTGGGTCTGCTTCGATTCCACGAGCAGAGACTAGGTACCCTAAGAGCTGCCCGGCTGGAACGCCGAACGTACACTTCTTAGGATTGAGCTTGATATGGAAGCGTTTGAGGTTTGCGAACGTCTCCCTCAAATCGTCGAGTAGTGTGCGTTCTTCCCTTGTGGTAATGACAATGTCATCAACGTAGACCTGGACGTTGCGTCCAATTTGCTTTTTGAGGCAGTCCTGCATCATGCGCTGGTATGTTGCACCCGCGTTTTTTAGCCCGAAGGGCATAGTTGTGTAGCAGTAGACCCCGAGTGGGGTTATGAACGCCGTTTTTTCTTCGTCTTCTTGCTTCATCCTTATCTGGTGATAACCTGAGTAAGCATCCAGAAAGGAGAGTCGTGCGCATCCGGCGGTGGAGTCAACGATCTGATCGATCCGGGGTAGCGGGAAGTGATCCTTCGGACAGCACTTGTTCAGCGCTGTGAAATCCACGCACATCCGAAGGATGTCTGTATGCTTCTTTTCTACGAGTACAGGGTTGGCCACCCATTGTGATTTCTTGATTTCCCTAATGAATCCTGCTGCGAGTAACCGGTCGACTTCGGATTCGACTGCGGTTCGCTTTGGACCGGAGATTCGACGCATCGTTTGCTTGACTGGCTTTGCATCTGGAAACAATTGGAGAGAGTGCTCGGCGAATTCCCTGGGAATACCTGGCATGTCGGCTGGACACCACGCAAATATTTCCCAGTTCTCACGGAGGAATTCGACGAGCGCGCCTTCCTATGCGATAGGCAGGCTCGAAGATATGTTGACTGTCTTGGTCGGATCGGTCGGGTGCACCTGATGCGACCTTGTGTCATTTGTAGCATTGAAGGATCTGTCGACTGCCAACTTCTTATGCTCTGGAAGGAGTGTGCGGTCGTTGGTAATCGCTAAGTCAGCGAGTGATTCCTCCACCCCGAACATCTCGGAGATTTTGCTGAACTCGCGGTCGCAAGCATCGGACCTTTGAAAGTTTCCACGGACAGTGATGACTCCCTTTGGTCCTGGCATCTTCAGCGTGAGGTACGCATAGTGTGGCACCGCCATGAATCGAGCAAACGTCGGGCGACCAAGAATAGCATGGTATTGTGATTTCCAGTCGACGACCTCGAACTCAATCGACTCTGTCCTGAAGTGGCTTACGTCCCCGAACGTAACGTCGAGTTGTACGGTGCCTTCTGGGCTAATTGCTTTGCCAGGAACGATACCGTGGAAGGTATTTGAAGATTTTGGGAGGTTTTCGACTGACCTGTTCATTTTGCGGAGTGTGTCCGCGAAGATGATGTTTATGCCGCTGCCTCCATCCATGAAGACCTTGGTCATGGCGTAGCCTCCTATTTGCGCGTCGAGTACCAGAGCCGCATGCCCTGGTCGAGCTACAGCTGGGGGATGATCCTCTCGACTAAAGCTTATGGTGGTTTCCGATCCCTTCAGAAATTCACGGCTGGAGGTGCCATGACAGCCAAGTTCACCTGTCGAGTGATTAGTTTTTGCTGCCTGTTAGAGGGGCGACCCTTTTGTATCATGTACATCTGCCCGTGGGGCTGTGGATATTGATCATCTTCCGCCCGTAGCACAGGTTGTATGGCACCTGCGAGATTTGCGCCTGGAGCAGGCTGTGGTGCGGGTTGCGGTGGCGGCTGTGGCGCCATGAGAGCGGGCACAGCGTTCGGCTGTGGTACGGGTGCAGGCATGGGCTGAGCAGGTGCTGGGCCATTCCTCTTGAGTCGTATCACATAGTCAGTCGCCATTTGGTCGAATTCCCTGCAGTTCCTTAGGGTGTGATTGGAGCGTAGTTTTCCGTCGTCCCCCTTGAAGAGGTGGAATCTGCACCAGTCGTCCATCTTTTCCTCGAACGACCGCTCGGGTTTTGCGTCGCTACGTTTGCGCCATTCTTGCCTTTTGTAGCTATCGCTCCGCTGCTCGCGATCTCGACTGTCACGTCGATCATCCGAGCGTCGATTGCTTCTATCATGGTCCTCCTTTGGCTGTGTGTATCCAGCCGCCATGAACTCGGGTCTGTTATCGTCGTAAGGACGTCTGGACCGTTTACGCCTGCGATCTTCTCTGTATGAATCTCTGCGGCTTCGACTGCCGCTTTCGTAGTTGTCGCGTGTTGGGGAAGCACGGGATCTGCGTACAGAATCCTCTCCATCTGCCCACTCAGTCGCAACTTTGATGAGGTCAGCCAGGGAGGTTGGCTTTTCACGACCAAGTGCCTCTTTGAAGTCCTTCCTGGCGAGACCTTGTATGAAGGCATCCATGGCCCTGTCTTCTGACACTTTGCCAACCGAATTGCGTATTTCGGTCCACCGCCGTATGTATGATCTCAGCGACTCGTCTGATCGTTGAGTACATGTCCTTAATTCCTCGAATGTCTTCGGGCGCTCACACAGAGGCTCGAAGTTTTTGATGAAGTCTCTGCGGAAATCATCCCACGAGTCATATGATGATGGAGGGAGTGATTTGAGCCAGTCGCGGGCAGTTCCTTCGAGCATAAGTCGTATGTACTGCATCGCCGTGGTGTTCGTGCCCCGCTGGCATGCCACGGCGAGTCTGTAATCTTCTAGCCACCCAGAAGGTTCTTGGCGACCGTTGTACTTGGGTTGCTCGCCTGTCAACTTGAACCGTTTGGGCATCCGCGTCTCACGGATGCGTCGAGTGAAGCACAATGCTCCGCATGGCTCTGGTTCGCGATCAGAGTATGAATCGCTGCTATAGGATCTTCGAGACCTGCTCCTGCTGGACCTGTGCCGGCGCGTGCTTCTCCTTCCTTCATCCGAGTGGTGGCTGCGACCACTGCGATGATGTGCTGCGTGTCGTGAGTCGACTATGTCGCGATCGCGATCCCTTGCTGGAGTTTTGTCTTCTGGCTGCATAGCCTGTGCCGCTAGAGCTAGCGATTTGAGTTGTTGGCGATGCAGGGCTGCGTTAGGGTCATTCGCCGGAGGTTGTATTGCCTTGAGGTAAGCACCTACGGAGAATAATGCACCCGCAGCAGTTTTGGGTACTGGGATTCCGTTAGCGTCCTCTGTCATGAACGACAGGTTACGGGTGATTGCTACCCTTTCATGTTCTGGAAGGCTTGCCAACCGCGACCTAGGTCGAGGGGTTGGTTGCTGTGTGGACCCGAGGGATTGCTCCCTTCGTCGGGCACTCGAGAGGCTGGCTTGCCTTTTGCGCTCCTCGAGCGTCGCTCGGTAGTTTTGCAGTCGAATTGACTCCTGCCAGTTGAAGTACTGGAAGGTCAACATCTCCTCTGGAGTGGAGTTTGGCGGCATCATAGTGCACTCCTTTATGACTTTATCTGCTTTTGCTGCCATCTCCTCCGTGATTGTCAAGGTTGTGACCCCATCTGGCATGGTTACCGTGCATGGGAATTGTGCAGGCCTGCGAGCGGCAGCGTCTGCGGATGATTCTGCGGTGAAGGCCACGTAGACCTGATGGGGCGTGACCCGAGGACAGGTGTATGTGCTGTCGATTCCAGTCATGGACTCGACATCGCCATCGAGGCTCATGTCAGAGCCAGTGTGTTCATCGAGTAGATCTTCGAGGCGAATCTCGTTGTCGATGTGCTCATCACCTATGCTCATCTCGGTGTTGGCGAAGCCATTACGGATTTCTGAGTCGAGGTTGGTGTTGGTGAAGATCTCCGAGTCGACGTTTGTCGTTATGAATCGCGGGCTCGTAGAAGTCATCGAGGGAGATCCCGCAGTCGAAACTCTCGTCGAGTGGTAGGTTGAAGTCGATGTTGCTTGTGTTGTATGCTGATTCTGCTTCCTCGCCTTGGAGTTCCGTCATCATGAACCTATCGAGCTCGCCGGTCGACATGGTTGTTGCGGGCGAGCAGGCTTCAGGAATTCGACGATGGGGCGAGCGCAGTCGACGGAGCCTCGAGTGCACCCAGCGCCAGTTGTTGCGGATCTGCTGAGTCCTGCGTGCCAAGATTGTTTACGAAAAAATTGAATGCTCCAACAGTTAAGTCAAACCTGATTCAAGGCCAGAAAACGCCTCCTGAAGCTCCGGCGAGTGCGGATTGAAATTCATTGGAAGAGCAGATGCGCTTTTTGCGGGTGAAGCGGGCAGGCTGCCGCTTTTCGAGTAGATCGGCGAGTCGCCGTGTGTCGCCTGGATCGGCGAGTTGCTGTTTGCTGACATGGCCGGCGAGTTGCCGTTTGCAGATGAGATCGGCGAGTTGCCGTTTGCTGGTGAGATCGGCGATTTGCCGTTTGCTGTTGGGACCGGCGAAACTTCGAGTCCAGCGCTATTCTTTCCCACAGACGGCGCCACTTGACGAGGGGTAGACTCATCAAGACCCATGGTTAAGGTCCCTAGGTTATGAATATGGGGGAGAGAACGTGGTAGAGCTGGAAGTATCGTCGGCTGACAAGCAGGGCAAAGATTTTACCCAGGTTCAGGGCCCTCGTGTGGAGGTAACACCCCTACGTCCTGCCTGTCTGTTATTGATTTGTGAATATGATGGTTACAAGGATCCCGGCGAGATGTCGATCTCGCTAGGGTTTGTGGCTCTGGTGGTTCGTTGTCTGGTTCGATGGCCCTCCCAGTCCTTAAATAATAGGCTGGGTCCCGGGTGTTCGTAACCGACTCGATTTACAAGTAAGGAAACTCTAAACCGACTATTGCTTCGCCAAACTTGAAGGATACTTCATCTTCGTGGGCCTCCCTTCATGGGCTTCATGTAGGCTCTGATAGTTGGGCCTAGTCGATACGTGCACCAGGTACCCTCATGGTAGGGTACCCGATAGGCATACCCATGTCACCCTCGCTCCCTCGTTCCCCTACAACAAATTGTGAATCGACAGAGGTGCACGCGTGAGGACCATGGGAGCGAGGATATATTCTTCTTGAGCTCTGGAGGTGCTCGACAGTAGAGACCGCCACAACTGGTGATGCTGTATGAGCCGGCCATTCCTCGCACCCCCTCCTTCCTCTCTTTCTTACACCAGCGACGCCCCTATCACGTCTGACCACTCTATTCCCTTGCGCGGATTTTCTGCAGGCTGCGCGGGAGAGATTGGACACTCGGCGTCTCGACGCGCACTCCGCATGGGCTGCTCCACTCCGGCGTGTGCTGCTATTCATAGCGCTGACCATCCTCGACAAGGACACGTGCAAGCACGGCGACGAGCCTGGCTAGCAGGGTCATGGGCAGTAGTGGCTTGCCGGAGCTTGGCGATTACCAGCAAGGATGAGGCGCAAGCGGCCGCAATTGCATCGTCTATGATGTGGTGAATGTGAGAGATCTACAATGGAGATGGATATGACATGCGGGCCCCGTTGATGAGAGAAAGTGATATCAGCACTTTATCCCGGCCGAGATTGTAGTAGCCCCGTGTCAAACAGGTTCAGGTCCGAAACAAATTGGGACTGACAAATTTATAGTGGTAATTTCTTTCAGGATTGACAAATTGGGATTTATCTTTCGTCTACAATTGCGGCCGTTCAAAGTTAACGCTGAACTCGTGGCTTTGGCGCTCTGCAACTCACCCTGACCGTGTTTTCCCCTGCCTTGCTCGTTGGTCGCTGCGGCAGCGCCGCCACGCGCCCTCGCCCACGCAGGTAGGCTCCTACGCCTCTGCTGCACTACCGCGGCGACGGCCGCGCCGGCGGTAACGGTGACACAGATCGATCTGGAGCTCCGACGAAGTTTGTGAAGCACATCAAATGGTCACTGGGACGCAGTTACCTTGATGACGACTGTAGCAGGCGATTCCATGGCGTTTTAGGTCATCCTCCATCTAAGATCCCGCGGCCGGCGGCTTCGCTCCCGGCGGCCACCTCCTTCCCTCCCAGGGTGCCGGTTCACGGCCGTGGGTGTTGGACCTCTCTACCCGTGCTCGATTTCCTCTGGTCTTCGCTCGGCTATCTCCTTCCCGCCTCTGATTCGTCAAGACGTGGATTTGCTCTGTTGATTTGAGGTTTGCTTGGCTACCTCTCTTTCTTCCCCTCGGCTGGTGTCGCTCCTGCTCTCCTGTACCGCTCCTGCTCTGGCAGTGGGATTTGGAGAGCTCGGGTGACCTCCTTTGTGTTTGCTGCCCCTCACCTGTTCGACAGTATGTATGGGAAGGGGAAGTCAGTGTGGACCTCCCAGGCGGCGGCAAAAGCCCGTGAGCGCTCAAGCCGCGGTGGAGGAGAGGAAGGGGACATGAGTAAGATGCTCGACCGTCTGAACCTGGCTGCAGGGAGGATGAATCTCTGCTCATGTCTGATGATGAAGATGGGGTGGAGCCGGAAAAATTCTCTGTTATTGGGAAGGTTCTTTCCCCCACTGTGCTGCATGTTAACACCATTATGGCTGCTATGCGGCCGGCGTGGGGCAATCCGAGGGGGATCCGTGCTCGCCCTGCAGGCGACAATCTGTTCATTGTGGACTTTCTACTGCTGGCTGATAAGAAGAGGGCAATTGATGGCACCCTTGGATGGTTAACCATCATGCGGTGCTGCTGCAGGATCTGGACCCAAGCATGAAGCCTTCGGAGGTCTGTTTCGATGACCTTCACATCTGGGCTCGCATCCTGGACCTGGAATTTGGTTGGATGAATGAACGGAAGGGCAGCAAGGTTGCTGGTCTTGTTGGAAAGCTTGACAAATTAGATGTGGATGATATGGGGGACGCGGCTGGGACTTACCTGAGGGCTTGTGTTGCTATTCCCATCGAGAAACCCCTTAAGCGCTGCATCTGTCTGGACAAAAAGCTGAAAGATGGCTCGATTAAGAAGATGGTGTTTGCCGTGCAATATGAAAAATTGCCCTTTTTCTGCTTCTCGTGTGGCGTGATTGGCCACTCTGAAGTTGATTGCTATTACCCAACTGACAAAGATGAGCAGGGCAAGAGAGCTTATGATAACTCTATCAGAGCGCCAGAAGATAAGAGGAGGAAACCTCCCTCTTTCTCCCAGGCTGCTGCAACTTCTGATTGGAGTGGCACCTCCTCTAGAGGAGACTCAAGATCAAACTCCAAGGGAAGGAGATCTAGTGATAGCTCAAAGAAACCCCCAGACTCCGGGGGGTGAGGATGAGTTGGAGGTAACAAGCCCTATCAAAACCCCTGAGGGTGGTAAATCTATTCAGGCTGGGAGCAACTAAGACAGCAGAACCTTATTCCCCTCTGTGAATGCCGACATAGGGGTGGGTGGTAAGAAGAGGAAATCGGTGAAGTCCACATCTTCAAATCAACGCAAGGGAGGCTCTGTGGCTGCACATGTGGAGGTCTTTGAGCAAGGAGGAGCCCTGCCTCTGGTTCATTTTACTTCACCGCCCTCACTCAAGATCCTGGGCACCCCGAGTCTGGTGGAGGGGGAGTAGAATCTGGCTGATGTCTCGAAGAAGCAAAAGATGGAGGAATTCGAATTCAATGCAAAGTTGGTGGTGGCTGCCCGTGGTGCGCAGCCCCACCCAGCTCAATGAAAATCCTATGTCTGAACTGCCGGGGCTGCGGGCAGCCGAGGCAGTTCATGAGCTCCGCTGTCTTGTGGAGCAACACCGCCCGGATGTGGTCTTTCTGTCTGAAACGAAGATGTCGGCAGAGAGGTCTGAAAGTTTGCGTTGGAAGCTCAGTTTCGAGAATGCTTTGGGTGTTGACAGTGAGCGTCTCAGTGGGGGACTCGTGTTGTTGTGGAGAACTGGTGTTCTTGTGCGACCAAAATCCTTGAACAGGTCGCACATTGACGTCTTGGTTAGTGATGATGTGTTGGGGGGAGGCGAATGGCGTTTCACTGGTTTCTACAGGGAACCCAGGAGAGAAAAGAGGAAGGAGTCTTGGTACTTGATGCACTTCCTCAGAAGTGTCTCTAACTTACCTTGGCTTTGTGCCGGTGACTTCAACGAGGTGCTGGCTCAGGAAGAAGTTTTCAGTCTTTCTGAAAGGGAGGAGTGGCAGATGGCTGCCTTCAGGGAGACGGTTGAATACTGTGACTTTACTGACCTTGGTTATGCGGGCCTTCCGTATACCTGGGACAACGGGCAGGGGGGCGTGAAGAATGTCAAAGTCAGACTAGATAGGGCCTGGGCGATGTCCGTTTCTTGCAGCGTTTTGGAGGAACAAATGTCAGGCACCTTCAAACGTCCGAGTCTGACCATTGTGCCATTCTTATTGAGGTGGCTGCTGTACAAAGACAGTCGCCTATTGGCGAGACCCAGGGTTTTCGCTATGAAAACATGTGGGCTAGAGACCCTTCTTATGGTGCGTTGGTGGAGGGGGCTTGGTCTCCATCTGGCCCGGGTCTGAGTGGTTTACAGGACGCTCTGAAACTGATGCATGGATCTTTGAATCGGTGGAGCCATGATGTTTTTGGTTCGGTGCGCAACAACCTCAAGAGGCTGCAATTCCGCCTTGAGGGGATCCGTAGACGCAATTGGAGATCTGGCCCGACTAGGAGGAGAAGGAGGTCCTCAAGAAGATCTCCGAACTATTGGCTAGGGAAGAGATCATGATGCGCCAGCGGTCGAGAGTGCAATGGCTGGCTGAGGGAGACAGGAACACTGGCTATTTTCATGCCAAGTGTAAGCAAAGGGCTAGACAGAACCGTATCATTTCTCTGTTCCGTGAGGATGGCTCTTCGTGTTCTGGTCAAAAAGAGATTGAGGCTGAGGCAAAAAACTTCTATCAAAACCTTTTCTCGGCCCAGGACAATTGTGACCTGGAGGGGATTATCCAGTTTGTCCCGAGGAAAGTTATTGATGCCATGAATGGTTTCCTCTGTAAACCTTTTGACCCGGGAGAGATCGAAAAAGCTCTTTTCATGATGAAGCCTAATAAATCTCCGGGGCCCGATGGTTTTACTGCGGGTTTTTTTCAGAAGCACTGGGCTACCGTGGGAAGTTATGTGTGCAATGCTATTCTTGACTTTCTCGGTGGGGGTGCTATGCCAACTGATTTCAATAGCACCATTCTGGTTCTTATTCCGAAGGTCAAGCACCCCCAAGATATGTCTCAGTTTAGACCTATTGCACTTTGTAATGTCATCTACAAAATTTGCTCCAAGACTATTGCCAATAGGCTCCGCTCTATTCTTGATGATATCATTTCTGAAGAACAAAGCGCCTTTGTCCCTGGTCGTTTGTTATCTGATAATGTCCTGACTGCCTTCGAATGCATCCACTACCTGAAAAGGAAGAAAGGGAAATCTGGTGCTTGTGCTATTAAGCTGGACATGGCAAAGGCCTATGACCGTATTGAGTGGCAGTTCCTCAAGAATATTATGCTGAAGCTGGGCTTTGCTCCTCAGGTGGTTCACCTTATTCTTAGGTGTGTGGTGTCTGTGGATTTCCGGGTCAAAGTCAATGGGCAACTAACTGAGGTGTTCAAACCTTCTAGGGGGCTGCGACAGGGTGACCCAATATCCCGTATTTGTTCCTGCTCTGCGGGGAGGGCTTCTCCAGCTTGCTGAAATTCTCGGGTCCACTCTTCCTGGCTCGTGGTGTTCGTGTGAGTATCCACTCCCCCTGGATCTCACATCTCCTATTCGCGGATGATTGTATCATTTTCACTCAAGCGTCGGAGAGGAGCAACGAGGATTGTGGATGTTCTTGATACCTATCTGGCCGGGTCGGGACAACTTGTCAACAAGGCAAAATCTGTTGTCTTTTTCAGTTGGAACTATGACGTGCAGACTCGTCAGGTTGTGCAACAATGCTTGGGCATTGATAAAGAGGCCCTCGAGGAAAAATATCTGGGCTTGCCAACTGTTGTGGGCAGAAATATCTCTGGTCCTTTGAGAAGCTCCATACGGGGGCAAAAAACATGACTGAGGGTTGGTGTGAAAAAACTTTGAATGCTGCCGCAAGGGAAGTTCTCATCACAAGTGTGGCTCAGGCTATCCCTACTCACTCGATGAGCTGTTTCGCCTTATCCAAGACTACCAGCAGGAAGCTCACCTCCGTTTATGCAAGATTCTGGTGGGGTGGAAACAAGGATAAGAGGAAAATTCACTGGAAAAGATGGCCAGAGGTCACTCAACGAAGGCTCAGGGTGGAATGGGTTTCAAAGACCTGCATCTCTTCAATACCGCTATGCTTGGTAAACAGGGTTGGAGGCTACTCACAAAGCCTGATTCTTTGTGTGCTAGGGTCATCCGTGGGAAGTACTTCCACAACTCCAATTTCATGCTGGCAACTAAAAAGAAAAACTGCTCGCATACGTGGCGCGCCATTCTGAGAGGCAGATCAGCTCTCGAGTTGGGTTCTATCAAAAGGATTGGGGATGGCACCTCGACTGACATCTGGCTTGACAGATGGATTCCCGGGTGTTTGGACACAAACCTATGTGCAAGAAAGAGGAAGCTACTGCCTTGAAAGTTGGTGACCTTATTAATGATGACGGCATTTCTTGGAACACTGAGGCTGTTCATGCTAATCTTATCCTACCTGATGCTCTTGCTGCCCTTCGCATTCCTCTTGGCAATTTGGATGAAGATTTGTGGGCTTGGAGCGAGGAAAACAATGGCATGTACTCCGTGAGGTCTGCTTACAAAAATTTGGGGGCTTCTGAGAGATATTTTGCTCATTTCAATTCAAGCTTTACCACCCCTTCTTGTGGTGAGGCGGACCCTATCTGGAAGAAGCTGTGGAACTTATCTGTCCCGCCAAAAATCAAATGCTTCTGGTGGCGGGTCCTGCGGGGGTTTATGCCGGTCAGAGAGGTGTTGCACAAAAGGCACATGGAAGCCCAAAGTACCTGTATTGACTGTGGTGCTAAAGATGAGTCGATCTTCCATGCTCTTACTGAATGTACCCTTGCCAAGCAGTTCTGGAAGATCTTCAAGGAGGTGTGCCATATAAAGTTTCCTGCTCTGCATCCTAACACTTGGGCGGGTGACATTCTTGACTGCTCTTTGTGCCCAGCCAATGAGGTTTGCGCCATCCTCTGTGGGCTTTGGTATGTTTGGACGGCCAGAAACAATCGCAGGCATGGGGTGATTCCGATGGATACTACTAAGGCTTGTAGATGGGCGCTGGACACTGCCTCTGATCTCTTGTCTTGGGGATACAATCAAGGTTAATGTTGATGCTGCTTTCAACCTCAATGCATTTTCGGGAGCTACGGGTTGTGTGCTGAGGGACTCAAAGGGTTCCTTTATCTCGGCTGCCTCCTCTTGGTTCGAACACCTGCCTGATGCCCTAACTTCTGAGGCTGGGCCGCTTGTGCTGGCGTGAAGTTGTGCCATGACCGAAACATCAACAAGGTCATTCTGGAATCTGACTACCTCACCCTCATCGAACTCTGGAAGACCAGGAAGAAAAACAGATATGCTGTCCTGCCGATTTTGAACGCCATTGAGAATTACGTGGGAAAATTCAGCTCCTTTGAGTTTCGTCATGTTAGTCGTCTGGCGAACTATGCGGCTCACCATACTGCTAAGCAAAGCTCTTTTCTGCAACCGGAGTGTGCCTGGGATGCCCAGGTGCCGGATTTCCTATCCTATTGTATCCAACATGACTGTAATGCTGTTGGTATCTAATTGAACCCAAATGCTTCGTATCGCACGCGCGTTAGATTGACGAATCGAACGGCCGCACTAGGCGACAAAATTGCTGCACGAACACGGAAAGCTCCTCTTCTCATGTGCGGTTCCCCAATCACCTCTTACCACACGCGCAACCCGGCGGCAGAATCCACGGCGACTCTCAGCTCGATCCTCCCCCGGCCAGAATTCCCTGCGACCCTCAGCTCGATCCTCCCCGGCTAGAATCCACAGCGCGGAAGCGGGCAGGACATGGCGCGGTGCTGGCCGCTCCTACCTCTCTCACGGCAGCTGCCCACACCCAGCGACTCGCCGCGCTGCCATGGCTCCATCGTCGCCTCTCCTCCTGCTTCTGCCGGGGTTCCAATCTCGTACCCACTCCCTAACTCGACGTCCATGGGGGCGCCGCCACGCTGTCGATGACAGGTCAAGATTTCCGGCCATGGCCATGCGCTGGTAGAGGCAGCACGAACTTGGGCAAGCGGGAGCCGCGCCAGCATAGTCATGGGGCCAGCATCGGAAGTGTAGCGCTTGGTTGGGTCGGCGGCGACTCGCGACACGTTCTTTGTGTGTTGCTGCTGCGATGCATCTCGAAATCTTGTATCTTTGCTTTTTGCTGTGTATACAAATCGTGGATGCATCTGATGTTCGTGTGTGCTGATCCTCCAACATGATTGCATTTGACTTTTCTTTTGTTTAGAACAGTGGATGCAATCGATTGTGAACAACTAGCTCATATATAAGTTGCTCAATTATATCCAATTTGTTGCCTAAGTGCATATACAAGTTGCTTAATTTACCAATTTGTTGCCTAAGATATCTCAATGATTACTCAATAATTCAATCAAAATTGCTTACCACACCAGTGAAGTTGCCTCATAGCATCTCCACCGGCGCCCAATAAATTTGTCCGACATCATCTAAATTGTGTCCATTCAGGGTCAACCCTTTGCATTTGGAATAAAAACCTGTAGCGGTCACGGCCTGGTTGAGGTCGATAGCTCGGACTTAATTGTAGGAGGTGCCCAGGTTGACGTCATTGGGCCATGCTCGACGAGGAGGAGAAACGTGTTTGCTACAACGGCAACGAAGGTTGGTCGTTGTATTAGTTCGAGGAAGACAGCGAGGAACTCCCTAAAGGGTGAGCCCTTTAGCACCTTTGGGTCGATTTTGCCTAGTATTTGGGCTACGGAGAGAGAGCCCCGCTCGATCCATTCCTTCACGCATGCTGGGCCAGCTTGACACATAAATTGTTTCGTCGCCCACAAAAGTTATTTCGTCTCCCACAATGTTGCTGCAATGACCACAAATGTTGCTTGGTTCCCACAAATGTTTCTTCGGCGATAATAAATGTTGCTTTGGTGACAATAAATGTCACTTCGTTGCACACAAATGTTACTTCTTCGCCCACAAAAGTTGCTTCATCTCCTACAAATGTTGCTTCGGCGACCACAAAAGTTGTTTCATCGCCCACAATGTTGCTTTGGCGCCGTCACCCCTAGCGAGAGTGACCTCCACCATGAGGCCGAGACCACGGCTCGGAGTCCCAGATCCTCGGCGAGCGCAGGGAGCCGACCAGGAGCGCCATGTGGTCAAGCGGCGACGTCGGGCTCCGCTCGGACTCGCCGTCGTCCGGGGAACACTTCGTGGCGGTGAGCCGACGAATAATCGTGGCACGGCGAAGTGTGCACCACCGGCACCACGGTGCCCAACATCTCCTCGGTCGTCCCCCGACGGAGGCCTAGCATTGGCTCGACACCATCCTCCGCAGCATCGCCGGACGGAACAACATCGCCCAAAAAAGTTGCTTCGTCTCCTACAAAATTTGCTTTGGCGCCACAAAAAGTAGCTTCATCGCCTAAGTATGTTGCTTCGACGCCCACAAAATTGTTTCGACGCGCACAGAAAGTTGATTCGTCGCCAAATCTCTCTTACCCTATCTTATGTGTGAGACAGATTTGAGCAACTTTTATGCAATTTTAGGGGACAAATTGACATATAAGCAAGTGTGGGAGAGAGATTTGAGCAACTATTATAAGATTTTAGGGGACAAATTAGCATAATTAAGTAAGTGTGGGAGAGAGATTTGAGCAACTATATACGATATTAGGCAATAAATTGGCAGAATTAATCAAGTGTGGGAGAGAGATTTGAGCAACTATTATACGATGTTAGGCAATAAATTGGCAGAATTAAGCAAGTGTGAGAGAGCGATTTTAGCAACTATTATACGATATTAGGTAATAAATTGGCGCAATTGAGCAACTAATATTAACTGACGTAATTTGGGCAAGTCTATGAGATGAGGCAACACATTGGTAGAAATAAGCAACAAATCTGTGCCGTCAAGCAACAACGGTTCATTACTAGGCAACAAAAAATTTAGACGATGTCGGAGAAAATTACTACATTGCCGGTGGAGATGCTCTGAGGCAATTTCACTGCCGTGGTAAGCAATTTTGGTGTGCGATCCTACAATTTCAGAACCGCGACAAGCAAATCCGCAACACCTAAAAAATAATTTGGTAAAACCAACTAATCTATGCCGTTAGGCAACTAATTAATAGAGTCAAGCAACTAATATATGAGTGACCCCACAAATGAATTGGTAGAATTGAGCAAATATTGAAATATTTTAGGCAATAAATTGGTAAAATTAAGCAACTTATATATACAGGTTAGGCAACAAATTGATATAATTGAGCAATATGTGGGTCCGGTTTATTTCCTTCTTTTTCTAATTCTCCCGTTTTTCTCTTCCCTCTTTCCTTCATCTCTTTCTTCGCGGCCCAACGTGGACAAGAGGCCAAGGCCATTCCCTCCACCCCTGAAGGTTGTATACGAGCTTGTAGATTCAGCACTCCTCGGATTTAGCACTCCTCCCATGCCGGAGGGCCGCGTCCCAAACCCTGGCCACCACCTCCATCCGGTGTCGCCCCGCACGCCTTGTCCACCCACCTCCAGCGCACGTAGCTTCCTTCTAGGCCGTGGCATGGTTCCCCAAATCGAGCACCTGGAATCATGGACGACGCTCGTCCGTGGAGGCGGCCGGAGGTTGGGTAGGGAAGGGTGGTTTCCAGAGCTCCCAACCGCCAAGGTCCTGTCAGGGGGAAGCAAATCGACCATGAAGGCGTGTAGGCGACCGGAGATTCGGAAGGAGATGGTTCGCTGAGGATCTGGAAGAGTTGTTGGGAGGAGGTGGTGGTGTCGTCTCGTCCGGGCGGGGCACGCTGGCGGTCGAAGATTGGCGCGTGATGTCTACGTGTGCTTCTATTATTGTAAACAGTGTTGGGCCTCCAAGAGCAGAGGTTTGTAGAACAGCAGCAAGTTTCCCTTAAGTGAATCACCCAAGGTTTATCGAACTCAGGGAGGTAGAGGTCAAAGATATTCCTCTCAAGCAACCATGCAATTAAGATACAAGAAGTCTCTTGTGTCCCCAACACACCCAATACACTTGTCAGATGTATATGTGCACTAGTTCGGCGAAGAGATAGTGAAATACAAGTAATGGATGATTATAAGTAGTAACTGCAATCTGAAATAAAGATGGCAGCAAGCAAACATGTAGTAGAACTTGTTGTAAACGGTGTTTCAATGCTTAGAAACAAGGCCTAGGGATCATACTTTCACTAGTGGACACTCTCAACAATGATCTCATAACTGAATAAGTAAAAGCTACTCTTAAACACTCTCTTGTTGGATAACAAACACCATTCATTGTGTAGGGCTACAAAAGCACACCTCAAGCCGGAGTAAACAAGCGCCACAACTTCATAAAGGAGTCACACACGGTGCACACACTGTCACCGTTACACCGTGGAGAGTACCGGAGTTCATATTAAAGTAACCTATAGAGTGCATAATAGATAAAGAGTAACATCTACATATTCAACTAGATTAGCACAACTGAACACAAGTAAATACTGCTCGGGATTATTCTCCTTCTTGATGAAGCAAGAGTACTATGCGTAGGGCTGCAAAAGCACACCTCAAAGTCTGAGTAAACAAACACCACAATTCCCAAGAATAAGCCATGATACATGTCTAAATTATTCATAGAGTCACACAAGTACCCACACTGTCACCTTGATACCGTGTTGTCACAATGACTCCAGAAACTAGACAAAATCACTTGAGTAGCATAAACATTATTAATGCATTCAGCGATACTAGCAATACACATGATTACATAAAGATCACACCATGGGAGAGAGAGATGAACCACATAGCTACCGGTAGAGCCCTCAGCCTCGGGGGAGAACTACTCCCTCCTCATCATGGGAGTCAGCAGCGGCGGTGAAGATGGCGATGGAGTTGATGGAGATGGCTCCGGGGGCAATTCCCCGTCCCGGCGGCGTGCCGGAACAGAGATTCTGTCCCCCGAAACTTGTCGTCGATGGCGGCGGCGCTGCGGAACTCTTCGTGGAATATGGCTCGGTATTTTAGGGTTTTCGCGTCTGAGGCAATATATAGGCGAAGGGGCGGCGTCGGTGGAGTCCCGAGGGGGCCACACCATAGGCTGGCGCGGCAGGAGGGGGGCCCGCGCCGCCAGGTGGTTTGGCCGCCTCCTGGCTCCTCTTCGTCTCTCCTTCGGACTTCGTGAACGTGTTGGAAAAATAGGGACGTGGCCTTTTGTTTCGTGCAATTCCGAGAATATTCGCAGAAGTACTTTTCTGGAACCAAAAACAGCAGAAAACAGGGAACTGGCATTGTGGCATCTTGTTAATAAGTTAGTCCCAGAAAATGCATAAAAGTGATATGAAGTGTATATAAAACATGTAGCAATTGGTATAATATAAGCATGGAACATCAGAAATTATGGATACGTTGGAGACGTATCAGCGCGCGCCGGCGGCCGGATGCGGACGCGGCGCAGAGAGACGGCCGGAGGTGAAGGTGGAGGCGCGGTTGGTGCGTGATTTGGCGAGGACAATGCCTGCAGACGACTTGGGCACTTCCCTTTTTGGCCACGGGGGACAGATACTTGCCTTTTTAGGCGGCCGTTCGGTTCAGCAAACCAACGCACGGCCGTCGTGTAGACGCGTCCTTAATTGAATGTCTTAAATCGCAAAAAAAAAAAAACTCACCCTGACCGTGCCCCCACCTTCTCGCGTCGCGTGTCTCCTTCGCTCCGGCGACGAAAAATCCTGGGAGATCACAGCTGGCCCAATCACCCCTCCCCATTCCGCTCCCTATCCTCCTCCCCGCGCTCCCGCCTTGGCCCACCCACCCCTTATCCTCCTCCCGGCCACCATCCGCCAAATCCATCTCTCTCTTGTCTAGTGTTCACCACGCTCACCCAAGTTGCTCTGAAGCTCATCGCTTCCAGGAAACCAACGCAACGGCTCGGCCATGGAGGACCTCCTGCTGCGCCACGCCAGCCACGGCCGGCTCTCGAGGCCAGCGGCGCCCCGCCGCCTCCACGTCGCTGCCGTCGCGCTAAGGTCCAGGCCGAGCAGCAGCCTCGCCGTCCCGGGGTTCCCGCCCGCGACGGCGCCGGCACCGGCGCCTGCGCTGGAGCACGTGCTACCATCGCCGCCCGTGGCCGCGGACGCCGCGGCTGTCCTGCTGGAGGTGGGCGTGCCGCAAGAGGATCTCCGCCGCGCGGCCGGGATGTGCCCAGAGCTGATGTCCGTGCCCGTCGAGACCATCACCGCCGCGCTGCGGTTCCTGACGGACGAGGCCGGGGTGCCCGCCGAGGAGCTGCCGCGCGTGCTGCGGCGGCGCCCGCGCCTGCTCGTGTCCCCCGTCGCCGCGCGGCTCCGGCCGACGCTCTACTTCCTCCGGGCGCTCGGCGTGCCCGACCTCCACCGCCGCGCCGACCTGCTCTCCTTCTCCGTCGAGGACAAGCTGCTCCCGCGGATAGAGTTCCTCGAGTCGCTCGGCCTTCCATCCCGCGCCGCGCGCTCCATGGCGCGCCGCTTCCCGGCGCTCTTCTACTACAGTGTCGACGGCAACATGCGGCCCAAGGCGGAGTACCTCCTGGGCGTCATGGGCCGGGACGCCGACGAGCTCTTCGAATTCCCGGAGTACTTCCCTACGCGCTCGACACGCGCATCGCCGCGCGCCACGAGGCCTGCGCCGCGCGCGGTGTCAGGATGCCGCTGCCGGCCATGCTCCGGCCCGGGGACCACAAGTTCGACGCCTGCCTCGCGGGCTGCGTCGGTCCACGCCGCCACGGCGGCGCTCGCCCCTCTGGCACGCCTACTGGGTGGACGGCGATGGCGCCGGGGTAGGCGAGGTGGTGGAGAAGGCCAGGCGTGACGACGCGAGCGCGGCATCATACCGCCATGTGCATTAGTAGTTCGAGTAGTGGACGATCTTGGCTGTGTAAGCTGTGCATAAACTACATGTGATCTGTAAGTATGATACCATCCGGTTGGACTCTCTTGTTAATCAATCAATTGGAAGGTCTTATAGTTCGTACTTGTAGGTTGTAGAGCATTACCATTGATCGGCATTAACATTGGGATTTGCTGTTTTGCAATCGACTGATTTCGATTTCGTCGTCAGTCGATTCGAGCGAGGGAAGCACGGAGAAGAAGGTGAAGCCCGAGGGCGCAGACGGGGGCACCGTGGCGAGCGGCAGCGAGGCGCGGCGACGCCGGCAAGGCCTCGGACAGGACCTCGCCGGAGGCGGGGACGGCGCCGCGAGCGGCAGCGACGTCGCCGGTGGAGGCGAGGGAGCAGGGTTTACAGGTTTGGGTGGGGGGCCATATCGTGGTGACCGCCGCTCGGATTAGGTAGCTTCCTCGCCGGAGGCGGGGACGTCGGCGGCGAGCGGCAGCGAGGTGCCGCTCGCCGCGGCGTCGCAGCCGGAGGAGAGGAAGGCGGCAGCCGGAGGTAGAAGAAGAAGGCTGACGTGTCGACACACGATTGGCTCAAAATTCGACTGACGACGAAATTATTTTCAGTCAACTGACAAATAGACACTCCCTTAACATTAGTACACTATGAAATTATACCTAGCGAATTCTCGAAACGGAGTCATAACGAACATAGAGAAACTTATTGACCATGTGATTTCCCCTAAACCAACATTGACCTAGCTGATGAGTTGTGTAAACAACACGTGGAGTTGTCACGGGTTTCAGAGGAATGTCGTTGACATAGAGATCATGGTTGGACAACACGCTAGGCATAGTGTGTTTCTTTTTCGGATAACTCTCTGCCACTCGGATGATAGACATGTTCTCATTTAGATTCAAGAGTAAGCAGTTTTTCGATCAAGATACAATTTGCTATGACGATCAATAAGGCGCAAGGGCATACCATCATAATTGTCGACGTATACCTACTGGAACCGGTATTATTTTGTGGTCAACTCTATGCCGCGTTGTTTGGAGCGTCCGTGAAAAACAACACCTCAAGATCTTCGCAATCAACGACAAGGGGATAGACCAAAATATAAATGCAAATAAGTGAAATAGAAACCGAATCCTTATTAACAATCACGTGGAACATGATCTACAAGGAGAAGTTGGTGAACCAAATGTGAGCAGTATTCACAGGTATCACTTTTCACAATACCTAATAGATGGAATTTGGATTTTCGAAGCATTTCATATAAGAGAATGGTTTCCATCACTTTGAGAAATGGATTCTTATATCAAACTATAGGTATTGCATTAAAGAATAAAGAAACTAGTACAAGTTGAAAAAGTAGAATGATAGTGAATAGAGAGAAAGATTCTTCTGATTTCCTTGTTTCTGAAATATTTTATCTATCTCTTAGATGCAGTAAGTAATTGAGAATTTTCATATCTTTCAGTTCTCGTACTCATAACTGAAAAGTTGCGGAAGAAGACCATCATTTTGCAATGAAAATATATCGTTACATATCTCGCAATATCCCAACAGTAGCGTCTTTCAAAATGTAATGGTGACAAACATTTTTTATAATATTGTGTGGCTATCTTTTTATATACATGGTGCATATACTTACACCGTTACACATGAGACAAGTGTGATGACAAAAGCACTAAAACATGTCTAGATACATGTGTGTGGAAAATAACTAGAGAGTCTTATATTTTGATATGGAGGGAGTATAAGATAATGACCTACCATTTCAAGTTTATGTACATTTATATAAAAAAACTAAAATGTTTTACATTAGTGAACGGATGGATTAGTTCTTTAGTGTGAAAAACGCAGTCCCATAATCCAAAGACGGGGTGCACGATTGCGGCAAGATTCATTTTGTGAGCCAAGAACTCGTCCAAGTTCAACGCACAGTCGCACTTGCACCGAATCCTGATAAATCCATGAAGTAAATTAAATCCGTTGAATCGAGTGACAAACGGACGTCGTGCTTCCTTCCCCATCCTGCGGGTCCGTGGGCTTGAAAAACGTGCCCAGTCGCCACCACCGCACAACAACTACTCCTGAACGAAACAACAAAAGAAACTTCGTCAAAAAAAAAAAAAAACTCCATCCTCCCCTCCTCTCCTCTGCTCTCGATCTTCCCTTCCCCGCCTGCTTCTTGTCTCCTGTGTTCGCCGCTGCCGCCGCCGCGTCCGCGATCGATGGCGTCGGGGGACAGCAAGCCGAGGAGCGAGGAGGAGTGGCGCGCCGTCCTCAACCCCGAGCAGTTCCGCGTCCTCCGCCAAAAGGGCACCGAGTCAGTAAACTACCATCATCCATCGCTCTCCGTCCAATTACGAGTTGTTCGAATCTCTGTTTTCCTGCCTGCCGTGCACACCATGTGTGTTTTTTTCGATCGAGTATCAACGTAGCGACGAAAAACGCCGTGTCTAGGGGCAGAGTCGTGTTGTGAATTAATCTGTGCCTGCAGTGCGTGATGTTCTTGCTTATCCCTTTCCTTTTTCTTTGAGTCGTGGGGATGCTCGTGCAATTCTTTTTCTTACAGAAAAATTAACTTTTTATTAGCTTTCAAACATGGTTACATCATTGATTAAAAGAGGTACTCCGTACAATGCTTGTGGTCTGAGGCTCCGGATCGTCTGACTTAGCTGCTGCAGCCATGACCCACTGATTGGTAGGATGATTCTTGAAGTTTCGAACCCGTCCTGGAGTCACTCACGAACGATTCTTCCGTTGACTTTACGTGCCAGTGCCCGTTCCTGTGTTCTTCTTTATGGATCATGCCAATTCTAATTGAACAATTGGATCCTCACTTTCTGAAGAAGTTATGTTTCTTACTTATCCTAAGCCAGACAGTGTTAAGTTGACTTCTGATAAGAAGGAATATAGAATGTAGAGTAAGAAAGAGTGTCGTGCCAACTTGCTATCGAAATTTATATTTTGTTTTTAACTTGACATCATGCCAATCCTAATTGAATTATTGGATCCTCATTTAGCACTATTCCAAGAAGTTGAGTTTTAGTATTGTACTATAGCCAACCTGTCTAGGTTCGCAACTGAAAATAAGGAATTTTGCATTATGGGCAGACACCAACAAGGATATCTAGTGCCAGCTTGTTTGTTCCATCCACCAGTTGCATCTAAATTTACAATTTTTTCACAATCATCTCCGTTTTTTTATTATGTATGATACTCCCTCTATTTATAAATATAAGATGTTTTAGCTTTTTTCAGATTCATATGTATCTAGATGTGTTTTAATGTGTTTATTCACTCATTTCAATCCATATGTAGTCCATATTGAAATGTCAAAAAGATCTTATAATTAGGAACGAAGGGAGTAATTGTTAAAAAACAATTAGCTGTATGGAATGAAAGGACTTGAATTGGAAAGTAAAATCTGACCATATGGTCACTACAAGAAAGCAAATTGTTATGTTTCTATCCCTATAATATTTCAGTTGTGTAGCTATAGTATAGGCCATAGGTTTTTTGCTTCCCTTTTACTGAGACAGGATATACTCTTCACTAGTCGGTTGTATACCAAATCGAGCATGTAACACCAAAAAATATGGCTGCCTTTTCATGGAACTTTAGTTGGGTAGGAAGTTAAGACTCCAGTTTGCAACACTAGATTTTTTGTTCTTCCTTTGGGGAACGAACTGATTCACGTGAAATTCCTGCATTACATATAGGTGCTAAAAACGTTGAAACTGCTTTCAGCGTTCCCATCAAAGCTGTTTTGAGTTTTGACTTAAACTTGTAATTCTCAATTTCTTGTGTGTACCTGAATGCTACAAAGCACCGTAGGGGCACTGTAGCACACACAATGTTCATGTCAGTCCTATTAGAACATTATTTGCTGGGAAGTTGAAATAAGGACAATAATTTTCATTGTTTGTGGATTTACTTATAAACTTATTTCATGACTCCATGTATTAGAGATAAGATTCCTTGTACGTTCCATTAGATATCAAGATTGTTTCTCAGGGTCAACCAAGTCGTCCTTGTAAACATAAATAGGAATATAGGATATGCATGAATGCAGTCATTTTCGATGAAGCAACAAAGAATTACGTCTCACATATAAATTTCGTCATCCTATCTATCGTATCTCACTATCTCCTTCCTAGTAAAGCCCCTCAATTCAGCCTTGCCATTTGGGCTTGTTCTGCATGTTAGTTACCCTGGTGTTAATTGGAATAATTCTTACCGGTGAAATCACACAACGAAATTTGACCTGTGTACCTAGCCGTACCACCTTTATATGTTCAGAATTCGTATTTGTGTATATTTGAAAGCTCAAGCTGCTTTATGACCTGTATAAGCAATCAGGGGAGTAATAAAGTGCATGTGGATTACTACTAGTGCAAATCCAATCCAAGTAGGTAACTTGGTTGGTTTGTTTGGGGCCTGATCAAACTATTTATTAGAGTATGCACAATTGTAGTATCTTGAGTAGTAAAAATCTCAGGATGGACAAGGTTCAGCATTGCGTCATACTGTTCACTCAGTAACATATCATCTATTAGCCTGGCTCTGAAGTTTCAGTATTTTCTCAAACATGCATCTAAATGGGCGTCATTCTAAAGAAGAATGGTAAGCAAGCACAAACTGTACAAACCACCCTTGGTGGCCTTGACTAAACAACAGGAAAAGCTGCAAAAAACCTATATAAAGCTAAAAGTTAGGCTAAAGAGAGATAAGCTCTGAAGTTTCAACATGAAAACACTCTTTGTCACCTGACACGTAAAATTACTTCTGAAAATGGTGTCAGCATGCTCTAGCGCAAGCCTTCAAACTAACCTTACATTGCTATCCAGGTTGCCTGGAACAGGTGAGTACAACAAGTTCTACGGTGGAGGGGTGTACAACTGCGCTGGCTGCGGAACGCCCCTGTACAAGTCCACCACCAAATTCGACTCCGGCTGTGGCTGGCCAGCCTTCTTCGAAGGACTTCCTGGAGCCATACATCGGACGGTATGCTTCAACAGCCGTCCACTCATCAAATCTTCTATTTTCTCTTATAACATACTGAATATCACGTCCCCTTGTGTTCAGGCTGACCCTGATGGTAGGAGGGTAGAGATCACATGCACTGCTTGCGGTGGACATTTAGGCCACGTGTTCAAGGAGAAGGTTTCAAGACGCCTACTGACGAGCGCCACTGCGTGAACAGCGTCTCGATCAAGTTCACTCCTGCCTCCTGAATCCTTCATTCTGAACTTAACTTGGATGACCTTCCAAGGTCTTGAACTGTGGAAACAAAAACACAATAATGATTACAGACCAACAATCCTCTTTTCAAGAATTTCCGTGATCGGAAACTCTGGAAAGTGAATATGCAATATGGTCCTATGGTTAGTGTCCTGCAAAAACATATGTGTATCGCTGTAGTCGTCCTGTTAATTGGGCTGTAATCTTGTGACTGCCTGGAAGGTGACCTTATAATAGTCTGGTCGTAAGTTAGAACTGAAAGCGTTCTGCATTTCTCGTGAAATCCTCTACGGGTTTATGTATCTACAGATTGTATTTTAGCTCTTTCTGCAATTATGTTTGCTGTCTTCTGAATATTTTTTGCGAACACGCAAAACTTTGCGTGTCACTTGCATTAGAAGAAAACGGACAGAGTCCAGAGTACAGCCATTCCGGCATCCAACGATGCGGTAACACAACCAAACAACAGGTCCCCACAACTAAATGAGGAGGTACCTCAATCTACAAACTACAACAACATGAGACATCGCCTAGTCTGCCTCCATCCAAATCGTAGCCATAACCAACTACTCCAGGGAGGACCGTCACTCCAAAACTGCCTAGGCCAGAGAACCACACACCTATGTGCCTAGAGAGAGTCGGCAGGTGAAGGGCAGGGCCCGGCTAGAACTGGTGTAATGATCATCACGGGGGAGCTGGCGCCGACATACATTGCGCCCTGGAGGTCCGCGCCCTATCGACTCCGGAACCATGCATCGCCGCACTCCAGCCGCCACATCAGAGCCACCACGTGCAGCCCAAGCAGCGCCTACAAGAGGGGAACGACGCTGAGACGCCGCCTCTGCCCGATCCGGCAAACCAGACCTAGGGTTTCCCCTGGTGCTCGAGGAGGAAGTCCAACAAGGGTCATGCCAACGCCTCCAGGGAGGTAGCGGCACCCTCGGGCGTCGCCGTTGGCAGCGTTGGCAACCGCCGCGCGGGGATTTCGCCCCGACCCATATGCAAGGACCCCGAAGACTCCGAAGACCGCCGAAGCAGGGGCAGCCTGGAGACTGCAAAGCTTATCGCTTGAGAAGACAACGGCGCAGGGGGCGGCGCCTCGAATGTTGTTGTTGTAGGAGAGAGACACCACCAGTGGGTCAGCCACCGCGGGGAGCACGTCGAGCAGGTGGCGCCGAGCGGCCAACCGCGTCGCGCCGCCGCCGGCTATGGCCGCCGCACGCTGGCCCACAACCACCGCCGTCAGGGATCCACCGGAGCGCGGCAGAGCTGCCAGCGAGCCCGCCCGGCGGGCAGGAAGGGTGGGAGGAGAGAGATGGACGGCTGGACCGGAGGGGATGCTGCAGCGGGCACCCGCGCCTCCGTGGCACGTCGCCGGAGACGCCGCCGCCACCCGCGCCGCCGCATCTCAACCATCCTGCCCCGCCCCCGGTCCAGATCGGGCCCGGGAGCCACCACCACCGCCTGCACAGCCGCAGGGCATGGGGGGCTAGGAACCAGCCGAGCCCGGCCAGATCCGGCCACCCCCGCCCCATGCCGCCACCGGATTGCTGTCTTCTGATTAACAATTACAAACCATGTAAATCATCATTCGCTGCGCTCGCATGCACCTTGGTCGGTTGTGCCTAGAGTGTTGGTTGTAGGCATGGTAGAGCATAACAACCCACCAGTCTTGAATCAATTTGTAGCCGTGGAAGTGGGTAGCGCCGTAGCGGTCCACGGAGCCTCGAGGGAGAGCCGGCAAAGCCATGAGGATCGGCCATGCACAGCCAGCCAGTGTAAGAATCTTGCCATGGAGCCCGAGGACGAAAGTACACCTATAAGCAAGGAAGTGAGGAATCACTGCTCGTCATTTCGTCCAGTCGATATTTCAGATTGGATTTTGCTTTAACATTTAGACGATTTGATTCATGTTCGCAAAAGATTGAATCAAATCGTCTAAATGTTAAAGCAGATCGAAGAAGTCCTCCGCAATGCAATGGCCGCCTCCTGTTCCGATGATCTCCCGATGTTGAGAACCAAGTGTTTGCTAGTTTGGTGGATAGAGCTCAGGGTGTTGAGCCGTCCCACTAGGGTTCGAGTCACAGGTGAAACGCTCGGGGTGCTATCCGCATTTGAAAAATCGCCGGAGAGGTCTTATCTAACAACATATAGCCAATGGAGGGATTTTTTATTTTTGAGCGTGACAAATTTTTTTTTTACCATTTCACTGTTAAGGAGAAGTTCTGCCCGAGTCAAAGAAAAGAAAACAAAGCGACTACTCTCGTGCCATCAACAAATTCAAGGCCTTAGCCCCCACAAAACACCACATCCTAGATTCCTCCTTAACCTGGCTTACAACCGTTGTCATAGTGGAGGATCGATTATGCAAAACGCGGGTGAGTCTCTTTCCAAAATATTCCATGAGATAAGCATCGCCATAGAGGCAAGAGCTTTGCTATGATGATGTCTTCCATGTATCACCTCCGACCACCACTCCTTGGCCGTAAGGACCAAATGCCAATCCGAGGGAGTGATGTCATGTATGCCCAACCAAGCCTTAGGGCAATTTCGGACGCGTTTTTGAGTGATATCAATGCTGGCCCGAGCGGCCGTTAGATTTATAGATAGGGGGTGCACAAACGGCCATTTCTACATTAACTAAAAATAGGGCTGGGGATAGTAGTCCAGCGCCATCCAGAGATGGGCCGGAGGGACACATGCCGGCGGCGTAACCGGCTGCTCCTACTCCGGTGGAGGCAGCTGGGGCACCGGGCCAGTCCATAGCGTGGAGGGGAGGCACCCCCTCTTGCTCCTGATCCATCTCCATGCCAGGCGGACCTACAGGGGATGACCGGTATGCCGCGGCATACCCTGCAGCCCGGCTGTTCTATGTACTAGTAGTAGTACGGAAAAAAAGAAATCGATCAATGCATGCAAAATTGTTTAGCGTTAGAGCTGATCGTTCCGTGCGTGCGGCCTGCTGCAGCATGGATTTTACTAATATTATAATTTTACCAATATTTACTGAATCGGTTAATGGATTTTAGCCGGCCGTCAAATTTTTGATGCGGCATACCCATTAATAAAATTCTATGTCCGCAACTGCGCCCGCCCACCATGGCTCGGGCTCGGGCTGCTGGATCTCCAAGGCGGAGTCGTGGAGCGCCTCGGCTAGGCGGTCTCATCGCCTGATCTCGTCGAGGACGACCGTGTGCTTGGACTCCTCGAGGAGCTGCCGTGCCATCGCAGCTCACCGTTCATGATCTAGGTAGGCAGGCAGGCAGTAGGAGCGCGCGAAGAGAAGTGCGTCCTCTTTTTCGCGCCTCCAGTTTGTTTCCCTCCCAACTCGCTAAGAGCATCTCTAGCAGATACCGCATAAGCCCCCGGCCCGGAAAATAACTGTTTTTTTCCGGATCCGGGACGAAATTTGGGGCCGAACAGACGCGGAATAAGCCCCCCAACCGGAAAATAATTTCCGGGGAGCAGGAAATTTCACCCCCCGCGCCCCATCCATTCAGTTTCTGCGTCGGATTTTCCCGCACCCCGCACTCTTGGCGCGAACGGTTCCGTGCGGAAGTTTCACCGCGCGCTCAGCTGTTCCTTCCGCCGCCCCTTCCGCCGCCGCATCTCGCCGGCGCGCCCCGCCGCCCGCTCCCGTCCCCGCCTTCGCCGCACCGTGGGAAAGGGTCGTCGCGCCTCGGCGAACCGATTCCGCCAAGTTTTGGCACCGGGGGAGGCGTTCCCCATCCGCACGGACGCGGCGGCCGCCGCCGCCATGGATCCGGCGCCAAGGTCGCGCGCGAGGCCAGTTCCGACCGGGAGCGGCTTCTCCGGTCGGGTCTGACCATCGGAGACCCTCTCCTGCTCGCACGGCCGTCTGAGTCGTCGATTTCGTGCCGCGCTCGGGTGAGAAGCTCCGGCGTCTCGGATCCGGAATTTAGTGGAGAAGAAGGTTCGTTTTTCTCTCGATTCAGCGTCGATTCGGTAGTTTTAGGCTAAGATGTTAGTGGATTTATAGTCTAATTTACAAAAACTCGTGTGCTAGATGGATTGGAGTTCGTCGTTATCGTCCTCCTCCTCCGACTCGGATGATTCTGAGATTGAGGACATCATCTTTGACGATGACATGGAGCACATGGTCATGGCGCATCTCGTCGAGTAATACGAGACCGGAGGCAAGAGAAAGAGGCGGGGCTAGAAGGTCGGGCGTCTTTGCATTCCCCGCAACCGAGCGCAAGGGAGTGCGTTGCTTATGAAGGACTACTTCGTCGAGGTACCGACCTATCCGGCTCACCTCTTTCGTAGACGATATCAGATGCGTAGATCTTTGTTTATCCGCATCGTCGAAGCTTGCGAGAGCAATTGCCGTTACTTCGTTCAACGAAGAAATGCCACCGGTTTACTTGGGTTTACTTCATACCAAAAGATATCGGCGGCTATGAGAGTGATAGCATATGGTGTTCCTGCTGATTACACCGATGAATATCTTCGCATTGACGAAGATACATCGATCAAATGCGTGAGAGTGTTTGCCAAAACAGTTATCAAGGTTTTTGGCAAAGAATATCTCTGAAGTCCCAATGAAGAGGACACCAAAAAATTGATGGCATCAAATGAGAAAAGAGGATGGCCGGACATGCTTGGTAGTGTGGATTGCATGCATTGGAGATGGAAAATTGCCCGGCGGGTTGGCATGGTACCTACACCGGTCATCACCGTGATCCTACCATAGTACTCGAAGCCGTTGCTTCGGAGGATCTTTGGATTTGGCATTGCTATTTTGGGTTGCCGGGGTCTCTCAACGATATCAATGTGTTGCAAAGATCACATCTTTTTGCTAGGCTTGCTAGTGGAGAAGCACCGGCTTGCAGCTATACCGTCAATGGGCATGAGTACAACATGGGGTACTATCTTGCCGATGGTATATATCCTTCTTGGTCGACATTTGTGAAAACCATTTCTAAACCGACAAATAAGAAGGATTCCATCTTTGCCAAAGCTCAAGAAGCATTCCGAAAAGATATTGAAAGGGCATTTGGTGTGTTGCAAGCTCGGTTTGCAATTGTTCGAGGTCCGGCTCGTTTTTTGGGATAAGAAAACCCTTCGTGACATCATGACGGCTTGTGTGATTTTACACAATATGATCGTCGAAGATGAGAGGGGTTTAGACTTGGAGTTATGTTATGACAACATTGGTAGCCGAGTGAAGCCCCAAAGAAACCCGGACCAGATCGAAGCTTTTCTTGAGACATACCGGCAGATTGAGGACAAGGCCACACACATTCAGCTCCATAAAGATCTTGTGGAACATCAGTGGCAGTTGTATGGGAAGAAGTAGTTTCCCATTTTATTCATTTCAAGTTGTTGTAATTTAAACCATTATTTCCATTAGGACCATTTGTTTATTATTTTATTGATTCGGATTAAAACATTTGTTATAATATGGATGATTGTTGTACTGCACAATGTTTAAAACATTTATTATGTGATGTTTGATGAAGTATATGTTCTTCAAAAACATAAATTCGACATAAACATGCAAATATCGATTTTCCGGTACCAGTACCTTGTGCAGAACAGATACGGTAAACTCGTTTCCGGTACAAGTATGCCGCATCTGTTTTGCTGCGCGCGCCGCGGTACCGAAAACTGATTTCCGGCTCAACCGGATAGCACATATCCGATACCATAATATCCGGTATCTGCTAGAGATGCTCTAAGTATTGCACGGTACAGTTTCTTGCACGCCAACCCAACCATGGCTGCGCTGGCAAATTGGTGACCACCCCGCATCCGTTGATTTCCATGCAAGCTTCCGTGACCACGGCAAGATATGCCAATCATGCCTCGCTATCGTTCATGCCACGTACGTCCCTGTAACAGCCCAAAAATTGTGAGCCTAAAAGTGTGAGTAAAATTTTCGCTTTTCATTTCTTGTGCATCATGGCATACTTAATTAAAAATGCTCAAGAAAATATAACGTTGAAAACCTCAAATATAAATTGCTTCAATTACAAATTCAAATCAAGGAGAGTATTCAAACTTGCAGAACAAAGATACTTTGACATCCTATGTTTGTCAAGGAAGTTCCTAGAGTTCAAAACAATATTTTGCAGTTGCTTTTAAATTAATAAAGGAGCAACATTTTGAATTTAGCAAAAATGCCATAATCCAACCTTATGAACAAATGTTGTTCAAACTATTTTATTTTGCAACCCCAATTTTTGTGGTGCTTCTACATGCTGTTGGGAGGCTACAAGAATTTTCTCACATTTTTCTAAAATGTCTAAGTGCCTTAATTAAATCAGGGAAATGCTGCTGGTTTTAAAAAGAAAAGAGAGAAGGACTTGTTTGTGATGGAAACGGATGTTCCAGGGGGGTTCCCGCAAAATCCCTTCTTCTTCCTCCTGTAGCGACCGACGCCGCGCCTGGCTCGCGCCGCACCAGCTCGACGCCGGGGCCCCCTCTCTGCCTCCACCCGTGAGGAGAAGAAGACCGCCGAGGCCCCCGTGCTCCTCTGCTCGACACGTTCCACGCCTCCCCTCTGTTTTTTTCTCTCTCCGCGTTTGCTGCTTCCGCACCGCCGCCGCCATTGTCGAGCACGGCGCCGATGCTCCAAGCCGCCCTCGACTAATCAAAGAGCACCGCGAGCTCCGCCGCGACGCCTGCTACACCTCCGCCGAAGGAATCGACGCGGGAGGGCCGCAATCGCCGCCGCTGTCCAATTCTTCTCCGACCACCGCCGCAGCTTTGCCGGGCGATTCCCGCCGCTCCGGTCCACCTCCGACCTCGCCGTCTTCTCCTACGCGCTCAGGGTGAGCTCGCGATCCTCCCCGTGCTCCCCGTTCGCAAGTGCGGGGTCCGTAGCTCCAGTTCGCCGTAGTTCATCGTCGACCGCGTTCTCGCCGTGCGCCGGATAATCCGCTTCCTACGCGATCGGATAGTCCGAGCAACTCCAGTGCAATTCTGCGTTAGGTCCTTAGCAGGAATTCAGTCCTCCACGATGATCGGATTTTCCGAGTAGCCACCAAATCGGATTATCCGATTAACGTCAGTACCAAAAACTTCCTATGTCTTCAGTCCATCGGATTTTCCGTGTTCTAAATTACCGGATAATCCGATGTTGATAAATACTTAAAGAATTCCCTGTTTCATCTCTCTCTCTCAAAATTTGGGTATTTAACTTTATTGTTGTTTAAAATAACCTATTAGAGGCACATATCTAAAAGAGGAATTTATAAATATAATAGATTTTTATCGGTCTGTCAAAAATTCGTGTGTAATATACCAAAATGCTCAGGACATTGTGAATTATCCAGAAGCATCATTTTCATGCATGTTTAATCACAATTACAGTACTGCACTTGTAGAAGCTAGGAGAATCATTAAGTTAAATATGGGGTGTTTTCCTATCTTGTTGAAGTAATTTATTCTCGCACCCCATTTAAATTGCTAGAGAGCTATTAATAAGTTCGGTACATTAAAATGTCATGTCATCATGTCTGTGCATTGCACCTGTTGTGTTCGTGGTATTTATGTTGTTCCTTTTCCGGTGTTGTTTGTGCTCCGGTAGATCGAGAAGTTGAGGTGCAACCACAATTCTTCGACGATTCCTACTACCTTTCATACCAGCAAGGCAAGCGTAATCCCCCCTCTGAGCATGTCTTATCCTATATTTCCGCAAATATTTTCTCCACTATAATATTGCATGCGGTTCCAAATGTCAATTTTATTGGATTAGAGTATCCTATAGTTGCATTAAGTTTCCGATGCCATTACCTGTTTCCCTCCTATTATCCATAGGTTTGTATTGTTGGCCTGAGATACTTAACTATGCAATGTTGATGCTTAGCCATGCTTAGTTAAATGTTTATTCGTCCGATGGATATGTCATGTTGGGAACAGATGTGGAAATGTTCGGATGATGGTGGAGAAATTGTGGTGACAGGTAATAAAATGCTTAAAGGCGGGGATGAGAGGCCACTGTGGTTGTGGTGCTTTGTCTCGTTCTCGCCGCCTAGATGCGAGTTCTTTACCTCTTGAACCAAGACTGAGCGTGCAACCATGCGTGAGGCCTATGCAATTGCAGGAACCCTCATAGACTAAATAACTCGGGCGGGACTAGCCAGGATCCTCTAGTTTGAGCTTCCATTTGCGCGTGCGTGATGATGGTGGTATGAACTGGGATGAGGATGGTGGTGTTTAGGAAAATGAGTGGCCACGGGGCAGGGTGTTGGAGGCACTGAACCTGTCCCGTCCTCACTGATGATCCTGGGTTAGTCCTTAACGAGGGAGAAGTTGACACCGCTCCCACCCAGCCGGCTCTCCAAGGAAGAGAGCTAAAAGCTAGGCAATGGGCCGGACGGTACGTGTGGCAAACATTGTACACCCCTGTAGGGTTAAATCTTTTCGAAAAGCCGTGTCCGCGGTTATGGACGAACTTGGGAAGTGAAGGTAAGACCATAGAATAACTTGAACTGAATGATTAAAACCTGAGTACTAAAGGTACTACTCAAGAATGCAAGGTTAGCTTCCTCGAGGGTGATTCGGGGAGGTGCCTTTATAGAACAGGTATAGTGATGATGATGGTGGTTGTTTATGAAAAGGTGATCAAGAGAAAAGAGTTACTTCTTACCCCTTTTAAAAATACTCTGATTAGTCGATGCCATGGAGTTATGTTTTTGTAAATAAAATCAGCTTTATGCAAAACAGCCATAAAACTTTGAAAGCCTCATCGAGCTAAAGCTCTATATTTAATCTTGCGAGTTCGTCGAACTCAACGTCGTTTGTTTTGTTTCAGAGGAGGACTTCACCGACCTCGAAGGTGGGTTCTTTGTGGACGTCGACATCCCGGAACACCTGGCGCTTGAATGTTTATCTGTAGGCCTCTTAGGCCATAATTTGGATCTTGTTGTTTAGAACAACTTAATTCGCTTCCGCATGATGTACTGTTGGGTCTGTGACCTCTGGTTGTAATTTGCTATCTTTCTCTATTATAAGAGTTGAACTATAATGCTTTGTGTCGTAGAGTCTGTGATGTGCCAGTTGTTCCACAAGTCTTGATCTCTCTATTATGCATTGATAGTTGTGCCTGTGTTAAGGCATCAATCGGGGTGTTGCGTTGCCGATGATCAATTCCGAGCAACGCCTGCCAAAGGTTTTGGCCGGGGATTGGTAAACCCGTAACCTCCGGTTGTATCGCTTAACCGGTGACACACATCATCACTGTATAGCAGTCGGGTCGGGGCGCCACAAGTTGGTATCAGAGCAGGACTGCCTGTAGGAAACCCTTCTACTGGTCGACGTTGAGTCTAGTGTTTGTGAAAATATTTTAACCTAAAAATGAGTTGTGAAAACCATCTTAGGATTCTTTTTACTCCTTATCTGGTTACATTCTAATCTCGGAGCAATCTTACCTCGATTTGAGTTAAAGTTTTACTTCTCATCTGTTACTTCAAAATGATTAGTATCACGGGTTGGGTTCTACCTTTAGTGTTATGTGTCCGGTTGCTCCCGCTGCGTTGCAATCCAAAATCAACTCAGATGTTGAACACTGTTATTCCTACTGAGCTAATCACTTAATCTTCTCTGGGTTCTAACCCAAGGACTTGAACCGAAGGTCCCGGATTGTACTTTGATTCTGGTGTGTTGAATTATGTGGGTTGTGACCCATGTGATCCTCATGCTAATTGTGAATCCCGGTACATGAAGCTGCCCTTTTACCCAAGTCCTTGTTTTTGGTAATGTTCAACCATTTACCACCCTCGGATGGCTATGTAACTTTAGCTCTCCCTTAGCCTTGCTTTAGGTTCTGTCTTGGAACCATCGGGGTTACGACCAAGATTCCCTAGCGAGTCTCCCAACTATGTTCGTGACTCTGCTGCATCTCTCCTTTTTGGGCATGGTTATCACAATTGAGTAATAACCGGTGCATCTTCAACATCTTAGGATTCTCCTGAGCATGTTTCGTACTCTGATCTGCTTTCCAACCTTTCTGTCAGTTGACAGTAAAGTTTATCGTGCGTTGGTATGTTCCGATGCAAGTCACCCGCTTGATCCGTCAAGACTTTCCACTTCGTCTTGTTTGGAGAGACAAACTCCAGTACCTTGTCCATTTATCGGACCAGGTCAAAGTATTATAATCTGCAGAATGAGGGCCTTGTCTAGCTTTTGCTCTTTTCCACCTTGGAGTCACACTCTTTGATATCAGGGTATCGTGCTAAGTATCATGATCCTCTTGATGAAGTGATGCTCTTACACTTTGTTACTCACCGTTCTCCGAGTGACTTGTTACTCCCGAATGTCAAGACGTGAGCAATGATGTGGTTATCGGATATTCTCAGCAGTTCTTACTGCGCTGAAATCGAAGGAATTCATTGTCCTCTTAGCTGATTGGGTAGCCGATCAATAAGATGAATTTGACTGTGTTACCAAGTTCGTTTTCTCTGGTGCCCTTCCTCGGTCAAAGAGCTAGGTTCGTGCCGAAGCTCCCAAGACCACCTTGTTGTGCCTTGTAAGGCATGATTCTCTCTCGAACTCAAGACATACCGGTGGATCGTGATATTCTGTAGGTCTTCCAGAAGTATCGCCAGGTTGTCACCTGACCGTGATGTTGAGCTTATGAGTAAGCTGGTTCTCTGAACAACTCCTTCTCCAAGAAAATCATGCTGGATGTCCTGAATTATTCGGTTGAGCTTAAACAACTTGGAGAGTTAAAAGATAAAAGCTCTATCTGATATAGTTCAGTTCCAATGGGATGTCTAGTTTTACGTGTCGAAGCAAGGTGGTATCTCCTTGTGGATATGCTATCCTACAAATCTTTGATTTGAATTGGGCTATCGTCAAATCAAACTCAGGCTAACCTTCTGAATGTGTTAGTCTGACCAATACTTATGCCCATTCATGCAACATATGAGTCTACCGTCTTGGAGTATCTGGATAAGTTTGTGTTGAGCCCATCAACTACCTTCTTATCTTCTCCATGTTTGAGGAGATTCATATGGGATATTGGGCGTTAGCATTGGAAACTTGTTGGAACTAACTTGTGTCGTCACAAGGTATGTGTTCTGGAAGTTAGAAGTGACTCTCCCTGGTTCACGTGCAATTGCTGAAAGATGTCGCCGTGGATCTGAGTGAATTGTCTGGTTTCCTCGGAATCATTTCAACTCGATCATGCACGTGTAGAATATTCTCGGAATGGTATGTTGTTACCTCCTTTCCTTGAGAATTTCATCTATGCATCCAAGCCACTGATTGAATTGTTCCAGAAAGAGAGGAAGTCTGAGAACTTCTTTTGTCTTCGTTGGTGTTTCCCCAGCAGAGACTCAATGGTGTATTGTCGCGAGTAATTCGAGTAGGTGCAGACGTCTCCTGACAAGTTGTCAATACGTGGGTTCCACAATCTCGTTCCTCCTTTGGAGTTTGACATTGTAGTCCAACTCTTGGGGTCCTAGCAATTGTAACCCGTTGGTATGCTTTGCAAAGATTCCCTATTCATACATGTGGAGTCTGAAGTATCTCTACACCTGACCAGATCTAAATCTCAATCAGAAACGATAGTTGGCGATCCTCAAGAAGCTTGACCCGATGTCTGGAAAATCAAGAAGTGTTCCCAATACTAACGTTTGCGGAGTTTCTAAAGTTCTCTCGATCCATCTCCCGATCGTTCTCCGGTGATCTGAAATGATCCTCCGTGAGGAAAGTTCTACTCAAGCTGTTGGTAGAAGTTACCTCTTTATCTGTCGGAATCTTGTTTTAACGTTTTTTCCTCGGAGTCTTAAGGCCTTGTGCAAAGTTCATATTCCCAACCTTTTGAGAAAACAGTTGTCTGCCAACCGGAAACTCCTATCAATCTCCCGTCACCCGCATGTGTCTCCTAACTGTCAATTCAAGGGATACTTGAAGACCCATCCTAAGTTCTACTAGGAGGTACTCGGTCGTTGTATCTTTACAAAGACCCATCCTTCCGGAGAGGTTCCTTTCTTTCCTATGGTGTAATTGGATGATGACCTCGGAGTGAAGACGATGGAGAACTCCATGATGCACTCGGTCAACCTCTTCAAGGAAGAAGCCACCTGAAGCGAGAAGATCGTGTAGTACCTCGTAACCCTTTTCCTGTAAGGGAGGTAGAATTGTAACAGCCCAAAAATTGTGAGCCTAAAAGTGTGAGTAAAATTTTCGCTTTTCATTTCTTGTGCATCATGGCATACTTAATTAAAAATGTTCAAGAAAATATAACGTTGAAAACCTCAAATATAAATTGCTTCAATTACAAATTCAAATCAAGGAGAGTATTCAAACTTGCAGAACAAAGATACTTTGACATCCTATGTTTGTCAAGGAAGTTCCTAGAGTGCAAAACAATATTTTGCAGTTGCTTTTAAATTAATAAAGGAGCAACATTTTGAATTTAGCAAAAATGCCATAATCCAACCTTATGAACAAATGTTGTCCAAACTATTTTATTTTGCAACCCCAATTTTTGTGGTGCTTCTACATGCTGTTGGGAGGCTACAAGAATTTTCTCACATTTTTCTAAAATGTCTAAGTGCCTTAATTAAATCAGGGAAATGCTGCTGGTTTTAAAAAGAAAAGAGAGAAGGACTTGTTTGTGATGGAAACGAATGTTCCAGGGGGGTTCCCGCAAAATCCCTTCTTCTTCCTCCTGTAGCGACCGACGCCGCGCCTGACTCGCGCCGCACCAGCTCGACGCCGGGGCCCCCTCTCTGCCTCCACCCGTGAGGAGAAGAAGACCGCCGAGGCCCCCGTGCTCCTCTGCTCGACACGTTCCACGCCTCCCCTCTGTTTTTTTCTCTCTCCATGTTTGCTGCTTCCGCACCGCCGCCGCCATTGTCGAGCACGGCGCCGACGCTCCGAGCCGCCCTCGACGAATCAAAGAGCACCGCGAGCTCCGCCGCGACGCCTGCTACACCTCCGCCGAAGGAATCGACGCGGGAGGGCCGCAATCGCCGCCGCTGTCCGATTCTTCTCCGACCACCGCCGCGGCTTCGCCGGGCAATTCCCGCCGCTCCGGTCCACCTCCGACCTCGCCGTCTTCTCCTACGCGCTCAGGGTGAGCTCGCGATCCTCCCCGTGCTCCCCGTTCGCAAGTGCGGGTCCGCAACTCCAGTTCGCCGTAGTTCATCGTCGACCGCGTTCTCGCCGTGCGCCGGATAATCCGCTTCCTACGCGATCGGATAGTCCGAGCAACTCCAGTGCAATTCTGCGTTAGGTCCTTAGCAGGAATTCAGTTCTCCACGATGATCGGATTTTCCGAGTAGCCACCAAATCGGATTATCCGATTAACGTCAGTACCAAAAACTTCCTATGTCTTCAGTCCATCGGATTTTCCGTGTTCTAAATTACCGGATAATCCGATGTTGATAAATACTTAAAGAATTCCCTGTTTCATCTCTTTCTCTCAAAATTTGGGTATTTAACTTTATTGTTGTTTAAAATAACCTATTAGAGGCACATATCTAAAAGAGGAATTTATAAATATAATAACTTTTTATCGGTCCGTCAAAAATTCGTGTGTAATATACCAAAATGCTCAGGACATTGTGAATTATCCAGAAGCATCATTTTCATGCATGTTTAATCACAATTACAGTACTGCACTTGTAGAAGCTAGGAGAATCATTAAGTTAAATATGGGGTGTTTTCCTATCTTGTTGAAGTAATTTATTCTCGCACCCCATTTAAATTGCTAGAGAGCTATTAATAAGTTCGGTACATTAAAATGTCATGTCATCATGTCTGTGCATTGCACCTGTTGTGTTCGTGGTATTTATGTTTTTCCTTTTCCGGTGTTGTTTGTGCTCCGGTAGATCGAGAAGTTGAGGTGCAACCACAATTCTTCGACGATTCCTACTACCTTTCATACCAGCAAGGCAAGCGTAATCCCCCCTCTGAGCATGTCTTATCCTATATTTCCGTAAATATTTTCTCCACTATAATATTGCATGCGGTTCCAAATGTCAATTTTATTGGATTAGAGTATCTTATAGTTGCATTAAGTTTCCGATGCCATTACCTGTTTCCCTCCTATTATCCATAGGTTTGTATTGTTGGCCTGAGATACTTAACTATGTAATGTTGATGCTTAGCCATGCTTAGTTAAATGTTTATTCGTCCGATGGATATGTCATGTTGGGAACAGATGTGGAAATGTTCGGATGATGGTGGAGAAATTGTGGTGACAGGTAATAAAATGCTTAAAGGCGGGGATGAGAGGCCACTGTGGTTGTGGTGCTTTGTCTCGTTCTCGCCACCTAGATGCGAGTTCTTTACCTCTTGAACCAAGACTGAGCGTGCAACCATGCGTGAGGCCTATGCAATTGCAGGAACCCTCATAGACTAAATAACTCGGGCGGGACTAGCCAGGGTCCTCTAGTTTGAGCTTCCATTTGCGCGTGCGTGATGATGGTGGTATGAACTGGGATGAGGATGGTGTTTAGGAAAATGAGTGGCCACGGACAGCGTGTTGGATGCACTGAACCTGTCCCGTCCTCACTGATGATCCTGGGTTAGTCCTTAACGAGGGAGAAGTCGACACCGCTCCCACCCAGCCGGCTCTCCAAGGAAGAGAGCTAAAAGCTAGGCAATGGGCCGGACGGTACGTGTGGCAAACATTGTACACCCCTGCAGGGTTAAATCTTTTCGAAAAGCCGTGTCCGCGGTTATGGACGAACTTGGAAAGTGAAGGTAAGACCATAGAATAACTTGAACTGAATGATTAAAACCTGAGTACTAAAGGTACTACTCAAGAATGTAAGGTTAGCTTCCTCGAGGGTGATTCGGGGAGGTGCCTTTGTAGAACAGGTATAGTGATGATGATGGTGGTTGTTTATGAAAAGGTGATCAAGAGAAAAGAGTTACTTCTTACCCCCTTTTAAAAATACTCTGATTAGTCGATGCCATGGAGTTATGTTTTTGTAAATAAAATCAGCTTTATGCAAAACAGCCATAAAACTTTGAAAGCCTCATCGAGCTAAATCTCTATATTTAATCTTGTGAGTTCGTCGAACTCAACGTCGTTTGTTTTGTTTCAGAAGAGGACTTCACCGACCTCGAAGGTGGGTTCTTTGTGGACGTCGACGAGTAGTCTGGGGTTCCCAGGTGGCAGCTTGGGACATCCCGGAACAGCTGGCGCTTGAATGTTTATCTGTAGGTATCTTAGGCCATAATTTGGATCTTGTTGTTTATAACAACTTAATTCGCTTCCGCATGATGTACTGTTGGGTCTGTGACCTCTGGTTGTAATTTGCTATCTTTCTCTGTTATAAGAGTTAAACTATAATGCTTTTTGTCGTAGAGTCTGTGATGTGCCAGTTGTTCCACAAGTCTTGATCTCTCTATTATGCATTGATAGTTGTACCTGTGTTAAGGCATCAATCGGGGTGTTGCGTTGCCGATGATCAATTCCGAGCAACGCCTGCCAAAGGTTTTGGCCGGGGATTGGTAAACCCGTAACCTCCAGTTGTATCGCTTAACCGGTGACACACAACATCACTGTATAGCAGTCGGGTCGGGGCGCCACAGTCCCGGACAGCGATATCAAAGCGTGAGAGGCGCTTCTCGATCCGCCGGCCGGTCCCTCATCACTTCAATAGAGTTCTCTTCTACAACTTTTTTTTGGCAAACCCCAATCCTCCGTGTTGAACCGTATGAGCGTTCACCGTATGAAACATTCTACTACAGCTGCATCATCATCAGGAATATGTATATTCTTCTACAAATCGGTTTCCGTTCCAAGTAATCTTAATTTACTGCTCGGGCAACACACGCGCGTATCCGCATCGCGGGCGGGGGCCATGGCATCTTTCTTAACGACGTCACCTGCTGATGTGGCGCGCGGCGCGGCGACGTCCATGGCTAGGCAGCACTTCTCACGGCGGAAAAGCTTTTGTCGAGCGCGCGAGCGGTTGCTCGGTCTCGTGCACGCGCAGCGCGTGGGTGGGTCCCACCCACGTGGCCTTCTTACTCCTCATCTTTTTTCTCTCCTCCTTTTTCCCCACGCGAAACGTGACGGCGACGGAGACCCAGGCCGAGACGGCGCCGGCGACGCCGCGCGGAGAAGGCGGCCGTCAAGAATGGACTTAACAAGGGGGGTGGGGGTGGGGTGCTCGCCGGCGACGAGCTCCGGTGTGCGGGGGAGGTTTAGAGGGATGATCGGCGACGGCGGCGGACCGACGGAGGCCGCGGTTCGAGTAGGGCAGGGCGGCGAGGCGGTCGCGGAAGCGCCGCCGGCCACGGGTGGCGGTCGCAGGCTGTTCGGCCGGCGTTGGGGCAGGGACGTGGCCGTCTTCTTCCTCCCGACAACCGCACATGCGGCGATGGGAAACTGCGCGCAAGCTAGCCTTGCACTTCTCACGGCCGCAAAGATCGACGTGGATAAGAGAGGAGGGGCCGCGCTGGATTAATCCTGCCACGTGCTACAGACTCGTACAGAAATTCCAGTTGGAACAGACCCACCCGGGCCGACAGACCAGGGTCTGTCGCTTGCTTGCTTTCACGGCAGCGTCAGCAAGCTGGCGGGTCGTGACGCGTGAACAATCGGGAGCCATTGCCATCTTTTCCAATAGAAGCTCACACTGTTCCAAAAACATACAGTATTTTCTCCGATCTTTCGTGGTTGGAATTTTACAGTCGCACATGAATTGTCAGTTCTTTATGGTCAAGTACAAAGTTGCACGTTACATGGACGTACAATATTTTAGACCAGATTGTCACTTCTCTTTTTGTTTAAATCTGCAGTTTTGCTAACCATCTCTCGACCAAGTCTTTCGTAAATATCGATCAATTCACATGACCTGCACTTTTGTGGAAAATGCAATTTCACTAAACTGAATTTGTACATTTCCGGAGACTTAACAATCTTAGTCAATTGCAAGTATCGTCCGGGGTTGACCGTACCGCTACAAAGAAAGGAGGAGAAACATAGGCGATTCCCACGCCCTTAGGGTTTCCGTCCCCTCCGCCGGCGGTCCGCCCCGCCTCCGATGGCCTTTCGGGCCATGGAGGGACAGGCGACTCCGACACCTTGTCGACATGAGTGTTCCTGTTTCGTGATTTAGATAATTTTTCTGTCTTTGTCGGGGTGGTGAACCGGGAATGGATGACAGAGCGTAGTTGGGAGGCAATTATATAGATACGGTGCTTTACTCGTAGATGCTTCTACAACGACATCGCGGTGTCAGAATAAGTTCCTCACCACCTATCCCACTCCGGTGCTGCACCTAGCACTAGCGGAGGACTCGTGATGTTGTGTGTCCGGCGGATCTCTTGGTCTCTGGTCGGTTTTCGTATTCGTTGATGTGGTTGTAGACTAGGCTATTTCGATCTACGATTCTCATCTTTGGTGATAGTTGCTGCTCTAGTGCGTTGTCTCTTTGGGGCCTTAGCATGACGATTTCCCATATATTTACTACAACAAGCTGTACTACGATAGGCTTTTGCCCGGTTCCGATGAGGGAGGGGCGAGTACGGTGGCGCGCCTTCGTCCCGTTTCAGTGCTGGTAGTCATCGCTAGGTGGTCGAAAGAGTTATTTACAATTTTTGTTAGTTTTTAAATTCTTTGTACTTCTGCTGATGATAATAAATCGGTGGCTCTTTTGCAAAAACCAAAAAATCTTAGTCAATTAAGACAAACTCCTTCAAAAAAGGGTCACATTTTTTGGTTTGTCATTAAACTAAACTAGACAACTTGGCGCGGCGACACGCCGCACCCGTGTGGTTATATGGAATGTAATAATATGTTCATGATATCGTTAAGTTATAGAATCCGAACAACAAGCAGACGGAAAAGGAATCCATGAGCTAGAAGCATGCAGGTCCAAGTAAGAGCAACCATCGGATCGGAGTCGTCATTCAGTAAGTACTCACAATCAGCAAATTCATCAGACATAAAGAGCCAACCAACAGTCTCATCATCGAAGAATCCATATACAACACTGCAAATGGGACAGGAAATAAAAGGAAATCATGCCAAACATACAGTATAGTAACGAACGCTAAAACAATCAAATCGCAGGACGCCCTGTCACAATTATCATTAAAACGGAAAAAGGGAGGGAAAATATATAAATTAAGAAGGCATGCAAGCATTCATGAATCGTTGCGGCTTTAGATATTCGAGCAGCCCATTTATTCGATCATAAAACAACATAAATATGCAACTAAGTATAAAATTGTGCATATTATTAGGCAAGAAGCCATGATGTAATGCCTGAATACAAAACGCCAGGCGTCTCTTTTTTTCTCAACCTTTATTTCTTTCTGCTGCACATACTTTCTTGTGCAGCAGTAGTCATCTTCCAAAGCTAAATGCAGGTGCACTTCTATGTCTAAAAGACAAAAAACACAGACACGGACTATACTTGCTCTAAAAAAATCCAATGACAACGATGATGCTGCTATTAGCGAGGCGAGCTTTAACAGCTCTGGTGGCAGTGCATGTTTTTTCATATATACATGTGTAACTCAACGCTCACTAATCACATTTGTATCACACTTGAACCTCGAGGTCAGTAAAGCTCCTGGGCAAAAGCTCTATATAACTCAAGAGAACAACAAAGGCAAATGCATCGTGAAGACATGCGTAGTCTACTACATTTCTTAAGAATATGACAGGCATGCGTTAACAGGTTGTGATCATTAGATTTAGATTGCTAATTTAACAACTATCTCTTTACCAAAGCGGCGCCTAGCATCTTCTATATTTATCACGTGCAACTATTCCCTGCAGTCTATTCTTTACAGTAAAAACAACATAACCACACGAACAAAGAACATACCATCAGTACAGGTTGTGATCATTAGATTTAGATTGCTAATTTAACAACTATCTCTTTACCAAAGCGGTGCCTAGCATCTTCTATATTTATCACGTGCAACTATTCCCCGCAGTCTATTCTTTACAGTAAAAACAACATAACCACACCAATAAAGAACATACCATCAGTAGATAAAGCTGCACCTGGAGAGGATGGCGACGTGAACTACTAACCTAAATGGTGGGTATCCTAAAAAATGGTGCCTGCTCAAAAGTCCGGCTGCAAAATAAAAATGCTCATCACATACAGGTTGAATGTAAATTGAGCCATATCTCCGATAACAAAGTGGGTTCTCCCAATCATAGATCCTGATAAAAATTCAAAGGTGCTTGAGGAAAGCATGTCATATGACTCGTTTGTTGATAAAAATATGAAGAGAAGCAGAGTTGTGGTCATTTATATTCTGATTCTCTTTGAAGTAGATAACGTATGCTTAACTTAGAATGGAATGCTATGAACTATGCATAGTCAAGGGCATGGTAAATCTAAATCATATTGCAGGATAGAGATATAATGCTAAGCGGCTACTACAGAAATGACAAACAACTTTCTATAAATCTTGCAGTCTTGAATTCAAATATATCAGATAGCACAACACATATCAAAGAATTATAAAACCTACTGGTCACACAAAATGAGTTTCGATGATTTCCTTTTGTCAACAAAATGGCCATCTGTGCTAATTAGAATTGTATTAAACTACAGACTATAGCATATTACCATTGTTCAAGAGGATGGAAGTTAGAAGTAGTAACAGTACTACCTATATTTTCCTCAATGTAAGTCGAATGTATAACAGTACTACCTATGTTTTCTCTGTCAAACTTAACTACTACATTGGCATCTTCTATTTGATATGCTATCTGAGATGTTGTCGAGTATATCTTGTTTAAAAAAGAATAAAAGCTGCAATATGTTGACATCTAAAATCATGTAGAAATATATTGGAGGTAATAATTCTGAGGCACAGATAAAAGCAAGGTACTAATGCATACCTCAATTCATATTAAAATCTTGGTTGCCTTATATAATGAAGAAAATTGTGGAACTTCGACATGTTAAACTGAACCTATACCTCGTCACGGATCATCAGGGTGACGCCGGTGATCAAGCTCGCCTAGAAAAATATACGTTGCCGTCTATTATCATTGTGCTATGCCAGGTTCCAAAGCGGGGTGTGGGTAGCGTGGTTGGATGCAGAAACCGGCTGGTTGGTCTAACTGTAGAGTTAGCTCGTAGAGCAAATGGTTGATATCTAACTTTTTGTCAAAAGGTGGAAATTGATATCTATCTATGATAAGAAAGATGAACTGGCAAACTGAAGGAGTATTAATTCGTACCAATGATAAGAGATAACCGAGAAAAAACAGGAATTACGGAAAGTTAAGGCAAAACTGCATGGCTAATCTATTAATCCGAAAACTTAGATAGTCTGAAAGAACCTGCAGAGTCACGAATATTCTCTTCGTTACCTTCATTACCAAGAGTGGAGAAATTATGTCACAACTATTGAAGTATCAAGCACTAACTTTGGATGCTTTAAAGAGAAAAGGAATACAGGCATATTTTGGATGCTAACTGGCGATAATCATGGAAATTTGAGTGAGCAGTGTAAGGGTGCCGTTGACATCAGCTTTTGCTTTCTGAATTTTGTTTTGATTGTTTGTTTCATCTATTTGCTAAGACTATGACAGCCAAGAGGGCTTCCTCTTAAACAATAGGCACCAATAAGTGGTTGTAAAGAAATTGAATCAAATCAGAGCATAGAGGGCCTCCTTTCTAAGCAAGAATTCGGATGGAAATGAAACTATCAAAATTAATTGGATACTTACAGAATGTGGCTGATTATGTATGAAACCTTTTCTGGCTCTGCATTGTACAACCAGCAAGGCATAGCTAGCATCGATCATGCATTCATCGATCGATTAATTGGCCCTGCTGATCATAGCTAGCACCCAGTACGTTTCTGACAGAACGTGAGCCAGAGGCTGGTGAGCTATGTGCAGGCGCCCATGGCGTCCGTGATGGGCCCGAGAACTGGTTGTCGTGCGGCCGGCCGGCCTGTTGGATGTGGATTATGCTCGGGAGGAAGTCGAGCGTGCCAGAGAGCTTGTTGGTGTCGGCGGTTGATTTGTGGGCGAGCTGGTTGTTGAGCAAAGCTCGGCAGCCACGTACCCAGCGAGGAGGATAGCGCAGTGGAGTACGGCCGCCATGAAGGCGCACGCGAACCTGCAAATCCAACACGCGGCTCAATCCTAATTGAGCAGTAACCGGTGAGAAAGAAACAGAGCTGGGGAGGGGGAGGGCGGGGAAAGCATACCAGAGGTCGGGGAGGAGGTAGTCGAGGCAGAGCTCGCTCGTCGGCCGCGATTTTCAGGTCCTGTAGAAAGCCGGCTTGCAGCGGCACAGCCACCCGCTGCCGCCATGGACGCCCCAATCTAGGGTTCGTGATGAGGATCCACGCGGAGGAATCGATGAAGAAGGAGGAAGAGGGGTCGGGGCGTTGGATGCGGCGCGAGAGGGAGAAGAGGTGCAGGAGTACGGCGAGGTCACCGGGGGCACGAATCCGTCGATGGCGAGGACGGAAGAGGTCGACCGGAGCGAGCTCGCCATCCGGTCGTCGGATGCACGAAGGACTCGATCCCGCCGTTTTGCTGCGTTCCGGCTGGAGCTACTCGGGGAAGAGTAAGAGGAGGAGGAGGCGGTCGCGGCGGCAGTGTCCGTTTCGCCCGGAGCAGGCAGAGACGACGGCGATGCGGCTGGACGCGGGGTGCCCGCAGGTGGCGGCGCCGCCTCGTTTTGGTCGCCGGAGCGTCGCCGGCGACGCGCGGACGCGGCGGAGGGCAGCGGGCGCGGCGGCGTTGATTCCCGCGCGATGACGGCGTTCCGGCAAGCGAAGCTCGGCGAGGAGGGAGAGGCGGCGGCGGCGGAGCCCGTGGTGTGCTTCGATTTGAGCGGGGAGGGGCGTAGAGGTGGCGGAGCGCGTCGGCGGCGGCGCGGCGCCGCGGCCGCGCGGGAGAGAGGAGAGGGAGGATGAGTGTGCCGGCGATTTTGCACGGAGGCCGTTGGGGTTTGTAAAAATTGCAATCCGGTCCTTGGCGGGGGGTTTTCTGCAAAACTACTGCGCCAAAAATCGTGCGCACGGGGTAACCGGCTGCGACTGGGGCGACCGACCGGTGACCGGGCGACGTGGCCGCTTCCGATTGGTAGAAATTCGCTGGGACTGTAGCTGCTACAGTACCCGCGCGGAGGGCGACGTGGAGAGCTCCTGACCGTCGGATGGCGCAGATCGGACGGCCACGAAAAGGGGGCGACGTGGAAGGTCGATTGCTGGGGCGATTCTAGCCAGCTTTTATATATTGATCTAATCTATTAGGTGACACCATTTAAATTTTTCATTAAATTGAAGTTCATCAGGCCCACCCTCTTCATTAAGCTTGTAGGTGTAGCGACTTTTGCCGTCAGGAATGTGGCTTCCGGTTGATTGATGTATTTCTTTATAAGACGTTGTGGTTTCTTATTCATTAATAAATAAAAAACGGTTGTGTGCATCATTTTGATGCAAAGGCTAGGGTAAAACCTGCATTTCAAAAAATTAATAAATAAGTTGAAGTTGCAATTTTCCAAATCAGCTGAGGCATAAACAGACCCAGCTGCTTCTCTGGTGATCATCAGCTAAAAAAGAAGATTATCTTATCATCTCACAAGTTGGACTGGTGGAATTATCCTCGTCTGATTCCTGGGATTGATTTCCTTCTATCTACAGAACGAGATTCCCATTTTCCATTGATGTTCGTATGGATGGATACAAGACTTTCTCCACAGATCATCTTCGTGGAATGATATGCCGATCGATCGTATCGCCGTCATTGTCAGCACGTCCGAAGACCAATCATGGGCGAATTGTTGTGCCACCTCATCGCGTGCGCGTCTTCTGCTACAGTACCCTTTATACGTTGACTGTTCACGCCGGGAATTGTTCAATGTCGACCTGTAGAAACGTTCTCGAACTCGTGTGTTTGCATCCGCTTAAAATCCACCAGAATTTTCCGTCGCTTTTCTGTTCTCAGAATCGATTGTCGACAATTAAGTTGCGCCATGAAGTACAAGAAGGGGAGCGACGACGCCGGCAACGACAACAACGAAGACGGCGGCACTATGATGAAGACCCGCAGCGCGCCGCCGAGCATCGAGATCGTCGAGCACCGCGGTGCCGCCCGCCTAGGCAGCGGAGGCGGCGGCTCGATATCCTTCTCCGAGCCGTGGCGGGAGATGACTCCAGGGAGCGGCAGCGGCCACGGCAGCTCCGACAGGAGAGGCCCCCGGGAGCCGCCGGAGAAGCGGCTGACGCTGTTTGCGCTCCGCCTGGCCGTCCTCGAGAAGGCGGCGAGCGGGCTCGGGACGCTGGACTTCGCCTGGGCCACCGTCGTGCTCCTCGGTGGCTTCGCCAGCGACCTCAACATCACCGACTTCTGGTGCATCACCGTCATCCTCGTCGGCGAGGGCGCGCGCGTCTTCAGCCGCAGCCACGAGCTGGAGTGGCAGCACCACGCCACCCTCACCTCCACCGCCGGCAACGCGCTGCGCACCAGCTCCCGCTTCTTCCGCCACGTCGCGCAAGCCATCTTCAAGCCGCGGACGGCGGCGGCGTCGCTGGTGCGCGTCAAGGCGCTACAGTTCCAGCAACAGGTCGTAGCCATAATGAAGCAGCGCACCTGGCACGCGCCAGACGTGCCGCTGCTCCCTTACTCGGGCTGGGTGTTCGTCTCCAAGAAGATCGGCAGGCTGCTCAACTGGCTGCAGATGCTCTCCGCGTTGGCCTGCGTCGCGCTCTCCGTGATGCGCCTCTGGAAGCACGACTTCAACGACGACCAGGTGCAGAACATGCGGCCGGCGCTGCTGCTCTTCTACACCTTGGCCCTGCTCGAGGCGTCGCTGTTCCTGCTGGAGAAGTCCTACTGGTGGTGGAAGATGTCCGTCTGCAAGCTGCTCGAAGAGGTGAGCGGCGAGTGCGAGCTTGGCCACTACGGGCTCGTCTCGCTCAAGCGCTTCTTCTACGACGCCTACTCGCAATGCATCCACGGCAGCATCTTCGACGGCATCAAGATGGACCTCGTCACCTTCGCCGAGGAGCTCATCCTGTCGGACTTCCTCGACGAGCAGCTCATCGGCGTGCGCATCCTCCAGCAGCTGGCCACCAGCAAAGGCTCCGCGCGCGACACGCTGCGCAAGCTCGGCACCAACCCGCGCTCCATCGAACGGGTCGTCGAGATGCTCAACTGGAAGCGCCCCGACGAGGAGGAGGTGCGGCAGTGCGCCGCCGAGGTCGTGTCCAAGCTCGCCGGCAAGCGGCAGAACGCGCTCCGCGTGTCGGGCATCCCGGGCGCCATCGAGTCCGTCATGTCCCTGCTCTACACCGGCCGCGCGCCCACGTGGTCTTCTGCCATCACAACCAAGGAGGCCGCCGAGCCCGACCGGATCTACGACTACCTAAAGTTCAACCTCTTGGGCCTACGCGTCCTGAAGAATCTCGCGAGGGACCACGACAACTGCGGCAAGATCGGCAACGCGCGTGGCCTCCTCGCCAAGATCGTCGAGTTCTCGCACGCGTCGCCGTCTCTGCTGCGCAACACGAGCGCGCCGGACTCTCAGATACGCGCCGTGAAGCGCGCGCTCCAGGTGATCAAGATGCTGGTGTACACGACGGGGGCCACGGGCAAGGCGCTCCGGCGGGACGTCGCGGAGAACGTGTTCACGGTGAGCAACCTCCGTGGCGTCCTGCAGCACGGCCACCAGCACATGGAGCTGCAGAAGCTGGCCATGGACATCCTCACCGGGATGGCCACGGACGAGAGGGCCAACGAGACGATCGCGGGCACCGGAGGGGTGGTCAAGCTGCTGCTGTCGATATTCTTCAACGCCCAAGAGCTCGAGCTCGGGTGCGAGGCCGGCGAGGCGCTGGCGATGCTAGCCTTGGAGAGCGAGGCGAGCTGCTCGGCCATCCTCAAGACTAGGTCCGACGTGGTCGATCAGCTCGTGTCCGCGGTGGTGGACCGCGACGCTCGGTACCTGAATGCGACGAGGCTGCTGCGCAACCTGTGCGCATACTCGGGGGAGGAGCATCGGACGCGCTTGAGCGCGGTGACCAAGGCGATGCCGGCGGTATGAAATCTTTTACTCCGTCATTTTATATTTCTCGCTAATCTTTGCCGACAAGGCTGACAAGATCTTGAAAAGATCAGATCAGTAGAAAGTTAAACTGTAGACAGGACATCTGAATTTGCGCAACTAACTATCTTGGACATTCAGGTACTGAGAGCCACCATGAGGGAACACGACAAGATCCTGGAATTGTCTGTGGGCATGACGACGCAGATCTGCACGTTCATGGACTGCGAGCAGTTCGCCGCCGAGCTGCGCGGCGCCGGCTTGGACGAGCGCGCCTACGTGCAGCGGCTGGCCGGCATCCTGCGGCAGTACCCGTACCCGCAGGTCAATGTGCCCCGGATGCGGCGGTTCGTGGTGCAGCAGCTCGTCTGGCTCATGACCAGCTCGCCTCAACGCGAGGGCGGCGGCTTTGTGGAACTGCTCCGGGACCGGGCGCTCGGGATGGAGCGGCTGCTCGAGGCCATCGCCGACACGACGTCGGAGGTGGAGTGCTACCACGTCTTCTCCGGCAGCGTCCCTATCAGCAAGCACCGAGAGAGCTTCTCCGACATCGTGGAGAGCGCGCTCCAGTTGCTCGGCGGCGGAGACGCCGTTGGTGGTGGAGGAGGAGCAAGCTTCGGCTGAGTCAAACAAACGAAATGAGATAGCTACGGGAGTTGAACATTCTTTTCCATGATTTCCTTGATTATAGAGAGTTGCAGGACACAAATACGTTCTTTTTTTATAGAAGTTGCCGATCACTGTCAAGGTGATTGCAGAAATACTACTTAAAAAAAGGAGAGATTACAGAAATACAGAGTTCAATATGTACAGTTCCAAATAAAAGATGCATAGTTCGAGGATGGTATAGCCGTATCGGATACTGCCATAGTTTTTCTTTTCTTTTTTGAACAAGTCAGTAACCTTTATTCATTAAACAATATCAGGATACTGCTATAGTTTTTGCTTTCTTTTTTTAGCAAGTCTGTAACCTTTATTCATTAAACAATATCGGTTACATCATCCACCAGCTGTGGATATAGGATACTGCCACAGTTATTATATGCATATGTGTAAATCATTTTCTCAAGAATTTGTATAGATCGGTATACTACCTCAATTCCCTTTGACTCACGAGTTATACATTTTTCTGAAATACCCACATTATATCCAATCACGATTGTATGATCGTGGAACACTATCGCAATGGTACACATAATTCACATCCATCACATTGCATCACATAATTAAAAGTCTTACAATAGGATCATTATAATCAAATTGTACATCAAATCTCATCTTGCGAAGTTCAATTGAAATAACAGTGAAAACACCAAAAGAATTACGGGCCCAAGATTTCATGGCTTAACACTAAATGCAGCCGTCTAGGAGAACGTCGTAGTTCTCATAATCATCGTTGAAACCATCATATGCATTATGCTCTTCCATGTCTGACCAAGTTAATATTTAGCGACAACAATGTCATATGAGCCAAATGTACTCGCAAACCCGCATATGAGAGTGTATAACAGATGCATGCTTTGACCAAGTACAAAGGAAGGCTTCTAATCTAATTTTTCTAGGCAAAGCCAAATTCCTATTGTCGATATAGCATAAGGTAAGTTTGGAGCATAAGGCTGCTGATGGGG